>LIEC01010940.1:0-91105 GCA_001925005.1 Drosera capensis | reverse complement strand
CCCCCCCCCCCCCCCCCCCCCTCCTTCTCAATGCTCATTAACTATCTTTTGGTTAAGTGGTGGTGGGGTTAGAGGTTGGTTTAAGTGTTTTTTTTTTGTATCATCATATCACACCAATTTGGAATAAATCATCAAGAAAACGATGATTCAAGATCCGAGAAGCAATTCAAAGTCATCGACGACAAGATCCTTGAGAAGATAGTCTTGGTTTATCTTTTCCCTTTATGTTTGCTTCTAAATTTTAGTGATGACATGTATGCCTGCAAGGTATTGGATGTATGTTCTTGACTCCCGATCATGAGGTAAACCCTTCGTTAGAGTTATGGTTTAGTCGGATTAAATCAATTTAATGCTAGGTCTGTTATACTTCGATGAATATGTAGTGGTTGCGTGTTGGTTTTCTTCCTAATGCTTTGGTTGCTTGATCATCGATCAATGATTTGAGACTTGCATTGATTTCTCATTCCTCAAGTTGGACGCGAGGTAAAGATATTGAGCGTGTGACTCGCAAAGTCCAAAAAAAAAGACTACAGAGCGAATTACTTGTTAAAAGTCTAGCCATATACAGAAATGTTGTTGAGGCGATGATTAGAAAGATTTGCATTAGACTCCGAGAGAAGATAGTGAATGACCTAGGGAATCTCAACTAGCAATCTATGTACACAAGAGCAACCAGAATAGAGCAAACGAGATGATCAAACAATTTGAAGACGAGGTCACGACCCTATCTTTGCCCTCATATTCTCAACACCTTACTTTAGTGTTTCTTCTAGTTTATCTACTTTAGTTAGTCTTTTATCCTAAAATCTTGTTTAGATTCGTTTGACCCAAATAGAACTAGAAAACCTTGATTACCGAAGACATAAGTCCTCATGAGATGATACTCACTCATCACTCCTATGTCTTGTAACGACATTTGTGCCTACGTTTGAGCAACTCATTGAAGTTGTAAACAACTAGCCCATAATTGAATTATATAAGTTAACCTATTATTAATGTTTTACGATAATTTTTCGATAATGATATTTGATGTCTCATGACACGAGTCAAACATTGCATCAATAAGTGTGTCCGGTTAAAGTGTTTAGTTTATCATGAGATGAAAGGAGTATTTATCGAGAAGATGAGAAATTCTACATTTTAGTAAGATCAATAAGTTTAACTCCTTCATAAAGTCATCAAGGATGATCTATTAGATTCTACAAACGTGTATATATTCTAACGACGAATGTCATATTCAAATACCCAAAAAATGGAATATAATTTTCTAATTTATGTCATTTTTTCATAATAAATTAGTTTAGCTATTAAAACTAATCATTCGTTTATATTCTTATTCAACTTTTTCAACTACTATTATTACCTCTTTTTGTGTTAATTAGACTTCCATGTCCCTAAACATAAGTTTTAAGTGGGCTCAATTCTTGAGAATACAATCATTACTCATCATCTTTACATATTAACATACGAAATGTTCTGTCATTTTGAGAAATTGAGTGGGCTCATTCGCCCACAATCATTATATTGTAGTCTCGCCCTAGTTGTAGCTAGCCAATCTATCTAGGTTGCAGCATGCAGCATTCATAGAAGGTCATCTTGTAAAATGTTGAAGATGAATACACAACCCGAAAGATAGGGTTAATCATAACAATGCCTGTGAACATTATAAATTATGATCCAATAAAACTAATGAACCACTCAAGAACTTGATTGGGATGAACCTGGATACTTATGGGTAAAAATATCCCATATGTTGGGACCCTTGCCATCTTCGCTCCATGCACCTTCAGCCTGCATCAATAAGAACATGTACGTGAGAAGCATTTTGAACTGAGAGTAGCGAAATTGTAAAATATGACTTTGGTCTTTTAGTTTATTTCAAGGTCATTCCATCATTCTAAGACTTTCACTCAAATGGTTACATCTGGAAAACACTTTTTCCTTATATATATTTTTATTTTATTTTTTTCTGCTCCCCTAAAGTAGGGAGAATTTAAATGTGCAGGAACACGTTTCAAAAATAAAATAAAATGCAAGATCGATAACGAGAGATGCACACTACTAAAGCCATAATGAAAGATCATCTGCTTAAGATAAGGGGCTTAATCAGGTCGGTATTCATGAATCGGTTCAGTTTTTGTCAGTTCGATTTTTACAATTCGAACCAATTAATTAATCGAATTGAAAATCAAAATCAAAAATCATTTATTAATTGCTTCGATTTTTTCGATTTTTAAACGGTTTTATTTGTATGATTTATTTAACGATTTTATAAGGCTTCGTCTTAAATATTATTTTGATGATAATTACATATATATCATTCACTTAAAATAACTCAATAAATTTTTACCACACATGTTTATGCAAAATGAATTAGATTTATCGAGTTAAAAAAATAAAAGACAATGTAAATCATACTAAAAGTATATGAACGAATGACATTTTTACAAATGAAAAAAAAATTGATATAGTAAAAATAAAAAAATAATTGAAAATAGGATTGAAGCTTCTTATTTTCATTTCTAACAAAAGAAACAAAGAGAACATCTATAATACTAAAGATATTAGACTATAGTGGGTTTAAAATAATGTATTATTTTTTATCTTTAACCTTAATAACCTTATGTGAAACATATACGATACTTAATTTTAAACGGTTTGATAATCGATTCTAAACAATTTGATTAATCGATTTATCATTGGTTAATATGTTCTGTTCAGTTTTGTGCCGAACAAATAACAAGTTTCATTTTATAAACCAAAACCCATTTAATAATAGGTTCGATCAATTTCGATTCGACCTTCATTTTAATAATCTTAGCTTAAGATGTTATTCGATCAATATTTTGTGTATGGATTCGATCCAAACCACCTCCACTAAGTCGATCCCCAAGAACATGGCCAGCATCAAAACTTGACTTGAAAAATACAAGACTCTTAATATTATCACATGTCAAATGAAGTTATCTCAATGATAAATTGTTTTCCCCTATACATAATATCAAGGGTTCAACACGTGAGAACTGATAAACGACCTCTTATTTGTAAAAATAGGAATAATGTTTGTATACAACACTTTTTCATGCAAAGGTGTCCTCCCTCCCATCCTATACTTAATGGGATTGTATGGATTTGTTTTTTTTTTCTCTTAAATACTGTTAAATTTAATTTTATTATTATTATTTTAAAGGCTTTTCTGCCTCCAAAAAACGAGAGAGAGAGAACTAATATCATGAGGTATTATGCTAGATGTCATTGGTTTAAGAGAGTTAAATTCAATGATCCCTTTACTAATAGAAGATTCATGTGCAAAAGAGTTCAGCAACAAGGGAATATCAATCAAAAAATAAGAAGAATGTTTAATGGAGTCAAGTTCTGGTGACTTTTGACTTCATATCTTTGAAAATTATCCGCAACATATATATAATGATTTGAGAAAGAGCCTGTATTTAGTTTACGTACATCTTATTCTACGCTTTGACGATCTGATTGATCAACTTGGAGTCATTGTTTCTCGAAGATTGATTTGTCAAGTAGATACCATCAGATATTTATTTATTTTTTTTCAATCTTTTTCATACTCTTTTGGCGATTTTGGTGATTTTGGGAGTTTCGCACTGTGCAGCACTGTTTTGTACTGTAGCAGGTACTGTTCATGTGCATGTTGAAGGTAGCGTTTTTTATTTGCATAATGAATAGAGAAAGGAAAATAGGCCCAAATCCAAACTCCTACCAGGTGTTATGTCAGGGAAGAGTTATGTCTTCTTGGTGAGTTCAGATCGAATTGAGAGAAAGCTCAAATTGACTTATTTTGAGTCTATAATGAAGAATGATATTGTTACCGTTATTCCTGATGACGGTGTTATAGAGAAGGCAGTAGATAAATGGAAAGATTGTTTAGTTAACTATTTTATTGGAAAGAAACTACCTTTCAAGAGTGTCGAAATTGCCTCGAAGAGACATTGGGGAAGATATGGTCTCTCAAAGGTGTCAAGTGATGATGACGGATTCTATTACTTTAGAATTTCAGATGCTAAAGCTAGATTGAAGATTCGTGATGTCGGAATGTGCCTATTTTATGATAAGTCATGTTTCTTACAACAGTGGAATCCCGACCTTGTACTTTGCAAAAAGGAGCATGATAAAATTCTCATTTAAGTGAAAATTTTCAATGTTCCGTAGCTATGTGGTCTTGTTCAGGTCTCAGCTATGTGGCTAGTGCAGTGGGGAAATCATTATATGCAGATTCTATGACTGAGGGAATGGGAAGATTGAGCTATGTGAGGAGCTGCTGTGAGATTGATGCTAATAAGCCTTTTCTCGAGGATTTTGTTTTGAAATTGAAAAATTCTGACCATAGAATCAGAATTGAATATCAATGAAAACCACCGGCATGTTCTGTATGTTGTGTGTTTTGGCATACAAATCAGGATAAAATAAGACATCCAGTTGAGCAAGACAAAGATAAAGACGTGGTTGATGGGATGACACCTGATATTTGTTGTGATGAGGCTATTGAAGATGGTGTCCAATTAGTTAAAAGCAGAAGGAAGTTTGGGGCTGTAACTACTGAAAGTCCTAACCATGTGCTTGACAGTGAAAATTTGAAGAGCAACATAATAACGACAAGGATACCGGATCTAGCAAATAATTCAGTGGAATCTTCTGAAGGTGATTTGGAATCCTCAATTGATATCGGAGGTAAATCGGGTGAGGAACCTGATCAAGGGCCATCCACTCATATAGCAACATTACGTGAAGCTGCAATGTCCTCAGGTTTTGTGCACACTAATCTTATTGTTGATCCACCTATCACTAGGAAATCAACCATAGCTAGCTCACGTATTCCTAAGAAGCAGACTAGGGCCTCTAAGGCTAAGCGAATTAAATAGCTCATATTTTAGTATGCAATGTATGTTAGTCATTATGTATGTTTGTTGACATAGAACAAATGTAACTGAGGCAGTTTGTTCTGTCGTATTATGTATGCTTTTAAATTCTGATTTAGTGCATATATAGGTGCACAAAATCATCTAAACAGCTTGTAAAGTGTTTTTCAAGCACAATTTGATCAGAATATACTTACCCTGTTTCGATCAAATATATTTGCGGCTTGGGGTAAGTAGATTACGACTCTTAAGACCAATGATGATAATCTCAGTTAATAATGGTGATGTCATATGTTGAGTTTTAAGAAATCAAACACGATTGCCCAATCCATGTGAAATGACATGAGGATCAAAACTCAACGTCTTCATATGTTTGGCCTTTTTGGCATTTCAAAACATTTTTGACATTTTTTAAGGTTTGGCCTACTCAATTTTAGTGTAATTCTTATGAATTTCTCTGTAAAAAATGTTACAATTTGGTTAAAATTTTATAGAATTTGCACCATTGAAATATAAATTCTCTTTATAAATATATGAATTCTTCAGTTTGCCCTCACTGATACATGGGTCCTAACTCCGTCCCTGAGTGTCATTTTTTCAGTTTTTAACTTAATAATTCAAAATATTTTTTATATTGATCTTTCATAACTTTTATAAATGAACTTTCTAATGTAACTTATCGTTGAAAATTATTTTTATGAATGTCACTTGTGCAATTTAAACTTAAAAACGAATTTAAAGCATTGAAATAAAATATTTTTCAATAACATAAAGTTTATTCAATTTTTTAATTGAAATTATTCATATAAAACTTAAAATATTTTTTGGAGATTGAAATAGTCTTGTTTAGTTTCACAAAGCAAAAAAAATAAAAATCAAATATAATATGATATAGGGAATGGGATATGCATTCCCTAAAATTGAAGAAGAAAATAAGATGTAGGAAATGTTATAAAGATAGGGATAAGGATAACAAATTTTGGGTCATTTTTCTATAAATTTCTTATATATATATATATATAGGGATAAGAAACGGGGTAGGGATACTGCTGCAAATGCTTTGGACAAATCAAAACTTCAAATATAAAAGATATTCTTTTTTATCTACTAAGAGTTGTCGTTCATATATTTTTCGAAAACACGATACGACACTTTGAACGAAAATCAAACTTTTGTAACTTTGAAAAAAAAAACTTTTCATGGTATAAGAAAACTTATATTCCCTCTGTCTCAAAAGAATTTATGATTTTTCGATAGGATATAATATGAAAGGAGAAAAGAAAGAAGAGAAAAGAGTTGAGTGATTTACCTGGTATGCAGAGGTGGCAGCACCAAACATGAAATCATCAGGAAAGCTTTGCCGGTTGAGGGACGCCGCCATTGACATAACAGACAAGGAGAAGATGAGCAAGAAATGTAGGAGCTGAATCTCCATGTTCAAGAATCAGTGGTAGAATATTGGAGCTGGGATATGTATATATGGGAGGCTGAGGAATCAATCGCTATTCGCTAGTACTATACTCTAGCTGCGAAGTTGGTTTGGCTACACAGTGAGTGAGTATATGCTCACCTAACCTTCAATATCGTGTGCATGTTGTAGATGTAGCAGCGTAGAACAACAACATGTTACAGTTTTGATGAAGCCAAGTTTTCTAGGAGAAAAGGATAGGGAAATAAATGAGTTTAATTTCTATGGCCAAATTGTTCGCAAGGTTGCTGTTATTCTTTTCTATTTTCTTGGGATGTGGCCATGTGGGAATTGTAGGATAGAGTAAATTAGTAAAAGGGATGGGAAGGGTTAAAGTCCAGATTAGAAATGGATAAATCCAGGAAAAAAATAATATTTTTAATAAGAATTTATTTTAAATAAATATGTTTTCAAATTAATCATTTTTATCTGAATTTAGTTTTTTCAAAAGGGATTCTATTTTATTTAATTTGAAGCTTGACAAACGAAAGTTTGGAAAAGTAAGACTAGGACTCGTAGCCTAGGACATGAAAAGCATTGAATAGTGATAAAAGTACTGTGTACCTTTATGAGCAAGTAATCAAATATAAACATGTCAAATTGAAAATTGAAGGACGATTGAAAGCGAAAAGAAAATACAACAAAATATACAAGTAAAAATAGCATTTAATCTCTTGAATTTTTTATTTTTTATATTTTATCTTTGTGAATTTTGAAAATAGATAATTAACTTCCTAAATTTTGAAAAAATCTTGATTTTTGTCATATAATTTGCCTAAAATATACATTTTTTTAGTAGAAAACCCTCCTCATAAGGAGACATGTGTCTGTTTTCAAAATTAAGAAAGATAAAATGCAAAACATTAAAAATTCAGGGTGTTAAATGTATTTTTTTTTTCAATATACAATAATGTAATTTTTGTCGAGGCGTAAGTTAGACTCATTGTCCTTCAGGCAATTTTTCCTTGCTTTGATGCATATAGATTTTACGATAGTCATCTCTCAAGTTATAATGACTAACATTCTTAATACTCCAAATTCAAGTATACATTGTAATTACCCGTGTCTTGAACGGTCTCATTTATAGTTAAAGTGATCTACTTACACCTTAGATTCAAAAGAGCCCAACTTTGTCTCAATCAACTTATTAAAATGAATCAATCAATCAATATATTATCTAAATTCACAAATAATGATGGCATTCCATTGAATATCATGGCATTTTGATAATTATAAACTATTGTAAAGAGCATTAAGATAATTTATCTTTGAGCATTTATTATTTTATTGTTTACTTATTTTGTGTTTCATCTTTGATGTTATTGCTCAAGTGTAACGAATAAGTTTAATTAAATATCAATACTATATCTTGCTAAAATTATTTCGGGCATTTGAACTTTTTAAAATTTAATAAGTGATTAATGAATAAGTGAGAACATGCTCACTTTGTTTGTTTGTGAATCTATTGGACTAATAAGTGGTTATTAATCTCTCTACTTTCTTCTTCTCCCTCCTCATCCTTCATCAATGGCAACTCAATAATATGACACAGATAAATATGAAAACACTCATGTTTATTTTATGTAAAACCTTTAGTATGTCATAGTTGAGTTTTTTATTTCATATTTTTAGTTTAAATAAAATACTAATCCGTGCGACGTACTGAGTAAAAAAAATTATAGTAGAAAGATATAATATTAATCTAAATTAAAATAAATATATATAGGTAAAAACGGATATGTGACATACCACAGACAAAGTTAGTTGTGAAAAGTATAATCCAATGGGATGGATTTAAAGTTGATGATTTTTTAAGATTTTAATGAAAAAGTAAAAGAAAAAGAATAAATAAAAGAGAGAATTATCAAATAGTGTCATTTTGTGATCTTTTTTACCATATGGTGCTACCTAATTTAATCAATTACCAATCAATCACAACAAAAACAAAAACCCAATATTACCCTCTTATTCAAAAAAGAACATATATTTATCCATCAATTACAAAAATCAGTATATTTCAAAAAGGAAATAACATATCAAACTCCCTGCCCTAACCTTAACCCCGCATCTCTTTCGCCGTCTTTAACGTCTCCTTTTATCGTCTGTCAAGGCCATCATCTTTGTCTGAGCAATCTAAGCGTCATTGGTATATTACAATCCATTTAAGGAAAGACAAGATACGCGCTCTAAAAAAAAAGAAGATAAAAATACGAAACTAAAACAGTGCATCTCAAGAAGATTTTTTAAGCTGTTTTTTATGGAAAATACACCCATGTCATCGCCACCAAAATATACAGTGCGTCTTTGTTACTAAGATAGTGCACCCATTTATACAATTCAATGAGCCTATATCGTCGTCTTTGTTGCTAAGGTTGTGGGTGAGGTGGATACATGCATACTATTTAAAGGGTAGCAGCCTGTGGAGTTTTCCTAGGAAGACTTTAATCTTTTATACTTGGAGTATGCTGTTGAAAGTTAAGGATGCTATCATTGATGCCATGGGACAGGTTGATCAAGCAGTTGCAATGGAAGTGATGGAGGTCCAGTCCTATTCTGTGAGTCATACTTATCAAGCCAAGACGCCTAAATCTCAGAATACTTCATTGTGGAAATTGGTCTAGGATAGTAAAATCAGACCTAGGTGCTCGATGATCCTATGGCTCCCCGGCTGACTCGGGTATTCGGGATCCAGCACGCGGGTCGTCACCAAAAAACCTTTTTTCAGGCTCAGGAGATCAGGAGACCAACACTAGTCCTTTCAATATGCTTTGTCCTCACTTGCACACACCCTGAGAAACTTCCCAGGAAGTCACCCATCCCAGCATTACTCCACGTTAAGCACGCTTAACTGTGGAGTTTTAATGTGATGGGCTACCGAAAAGAAAGGTGCACCTTGTTGGTATAGGTAGTATTATCAAATCAGTTAAGCATTTCCTTGGGGTATTACAAGACATGAGAAAACTTGTGATCACCTAACTTTTATGTGTCCTTTTTTACAGGAGGTTGTGTCACAAATTTTGTTGTATTTCAATTTGAAACACAGGCTTGTTCTTTGGTAAAGATAGATAATGTGGGTGGAAAAAGTAACAAAGGGTAAGACTGAAAGAGCAAAGCTGGGATAATGTGGTTGAGGAGTTCTTTGACAGCTAGGATCGTGGCAGCCATCTGCTGTTCAATCCTTTCCTCCATGGTAACGAGTTGAGGTTGGACATCGCCTAGCCCTTGTGGGACAGGGTTCACATTCCCGCTGAGTTGATCCCCCTCGATTCCCTAGGTTCTTTCTTATGGAAAGTGGTGGATCTATACCTTGATTGAGTGATCGACTCCTCGTTCCATCCTTCTCGACCCCACAATGGACGTCAAACTGTTGGTGCAATAATTAAGTCTGTCACACTTTAATCAGCAGAGGAGCATGATCGGCACATGAACCACAAGATTAAAGACCTTATAATTCACGTAAGCCTTTATAAACTTAGTCAATAAATATCATCTTTTTATGAATCATGCAAAAAAAAAAAACTCTTGACATGTAACTTGATCGTATCAATCATAAAGTTACAGGTACAGAAGCGACTAAACGATCCAGTGAATAACTTAATTCGCACTAAACATTATAACCTAAACCATCACATTTTCGTTTTAATATCGTATATGAATGAAACCATTTGTAATGTTATGCATGAAATCCTAAGAGGTCCTCTCAGTCCAGAGCTTGCATCGATGTCCGACTAAACCTGTAAACCTGAAAAATGATACGGAGAAATCCGTCAGCTTCAATGCTGAATGAATACTTAGCACACAAGGTGTAAGCGGCATACTCAATAAGTAAAGATATGATACGACGAATGACAATCTTTATGGATTTCAACCAAATATAGCCCACAAGTGAAGGAGCTTCTGATGAAGTGAAACAAATAAATTGAGAGCATGCAAAAGAGTACTAAGTGTTTAACAAAATTCCATAAAATAATATTAAAAAAACTCAAGCATACTCTCAAAGTCGAAAAGGAATCAAATAATATGATATATTGACAAAACACTCATATCTCCGAAAAGATTACCTCCAAAGCATGTCAAAACTATCTTAAAGAACTCAAAAGATAATAAACTCAAAATCCGGGACAACATGTAAGGAATATCTCTCACATTCGATAAATCAAAAATCAAAGTGTGTTCGAGAATTTCGAAATACATCGCGTATAAAATACCTTATTGTGATCACCCCAAAATCAAAGTTTCCAAAATAAAATGTCATTAAACAACACATGAAAAAGTTGTAACAAAAGATTATTGCAAATACTGGGTGTCGGGTCCTGGGTTTGTACACATGTGGTAATTTTGTACATAACCCATAATGGATATTTTGTACACATGAGTTATTTCTAACCAATTATATGATTTATCCTCTAAAAACAAATGTGGTAATTATTTATCAATTCGTCAAATAACCCTCAATTTCATTGGCCTTGGACTTTGAGGCGTGGCCTCAATATCTTTAATTGGGCCTTATTTTGTGGCCCATCAGTTAGTCATTTTACTTCCTAATTGGTTTTTTCGTTTTAACGGTATCATTTGCTAAGAAGATGCGCGATCCGATTGCTGATGCGGAAAATGGGCCACCGGCTAAAGATTGTTTGTGGTGCAACCACAAGGAATGTGGATTGTCGGTTCCTGTTGCCTCAGGAATTTTTTTGTAGTTAGGCTGTGGCAATGAACTTTGCCGATGCAGAACCCTCATGAACTTGATCTGTTGGTTTGTTCTATAGAGGCTAACATGTGTATTGATTCTAATATGGTAAATTCGATCACATATCGATATGTTAATATCAGAACTTCTGCAAACCAGTGACGTCGGTTTCGCTTGCCTGTCTGAAAAACTTTGCCCGATTAGGTTATCTCTAGAGACTAGGGTAAATGATAGTGAACTACGAAAAGCATGAAAATCGAAAACTCTGAATTCCAATTGTATCCAAGTAGTATGAATCATTAATGGTTCAACTATATGCTTCATCTTAAGTCGTTCAACCAACTCCTCCAAAAAGAGGAGAAATCAATGGATTAAAACTTGTTGAGTACGAAACTACTTTATGATAGTGAGCCCCATCAATTGATTTAAAAGATCCTCTGGATTTGCGGGCTATTCGATTGACCAAAAGAAAATCCTGAAGGATTTACTTTCAAAAAAAAAAAAAACTATAGGCTCCATGTTCTTTGAAACTGAACTCTTCTTTGCAGAACCCTTGAGAGCTAATTCTCCACCAGTATCTTTTTCGATCGCTTAGTCTATTTTATGTGTATGTGATAACTCTAGAATTTGAGACAAGTATATATGAATTAATATGTTAAATGGATAAATATAACTATTAGATTAACACAAAATAATATTTTCCTAAAATAAAATATACTCTCTTCGTCCTAAAATAATTGAAATGCTTTTATTTTATACACGTATCGATGCAAAGTGTGACATACGTACAATTACGATCAAACATAGTTTTTTTTTATAAATTTATCGTAATACATATAAATTATATACTTCAACCTCATGCATGTTGAACTATTAGACATAATTTGATATAAAAATAAGACTTATATTTATTATAGATAATAATATAAAAACATTTAATATAGGATGGGAGGTGTAGAACGAGTCAATCGCATAAACTCTTGTCCACCCAACAATTCAAACAAACCGCAACAACCAGTCTCCATTTCTCTCTCAACCTCAATCTCAACCACAGGTGCACAATCAAAAACACCAAAACTGGTATTCAAGATCCAAATCTATACCCTCAGCATTGATATGGATAAGTTGTTGCAATGATCCGATATCTATTAAAAACTATCTAGCTAGGAAGAACACAGCCGAGAATCCTGCTACAAACGATCCTGATCCTCCGATAGTACCTTCCGACGACGATCGGCCCCGTCTCCCTCACCATCTCTTCCACCGCCTGCACGAACATCGTCAGGTTCCTAACCGGCGGCACGTACAGTGTCAGGGGAACCGCCGAGAAGGCCGCCGCTACGAGTAACTGTATCATCTCGATCGATCGATCGATCCCTTCTGTTGCGGTCAATGTTGTTGTTCACGAGCGACGTTGATGTGGGAAGCGGGTGAATGAATGAATGGTGTAGTGTTCAGCAACAAGAATTGGGCGTATAAGTGAGGAATTTAAATGATGGTTATCTAGTGTGGGTTCATCCAAGGGGATAACATATTTTTATTTTATTTTTTCTTTGATTAAATAAGGAGATAACATTGACAAAGAAGTAGCTGTGATCGGTCCTCCCATTCTTGAATTTTAAAACCATGAATTATCCAGCGTCGTAAGCAGTCGAAGTCACGTACAATGTTCAATACAATGTTTCATACGCGTCTTAAATAAGTATTATCCTCGTTAATAAACTTTAGTGTAAGAATATACTCCCTTCATCCCATAATAATTATAAATTAGGTAATAATTACAATATTTATTATATATTTTGATGTGTTAGTTTTTAGTATGAATTTTATTTTGATGCAAGGTTAGAAATCATAACTTATATTATGTTTCGTGAATCATTTGTAACACCGCCAACTTTATCATTTATGTGATCAAACGTTGTAATTATTATGCGACTAAAGAAATATAACATTGAAAAAGTCAATACAATTACACATATAAATACATATGTGTTCAATGAATTGTGACTCAAAAATACTAGTGATAGAGTTGTCTTAGTATCATTAACAAGCCAATTCATAACTAGCGCTTAAATCAAAAAGATCTAACGGCCAAAATGGAAAGAATGAAAATGAACGAATGAGAATTAAAATTGTGGGTCTTTGTTGAACAAATGAAAAGGGGTGTTGTAATAAAACCAAATTAACATAATATATCATGTAAATTAAAAAAAAATCACTCTAATAATACATACAATATAAATGCACACATAATTGTATTTATTCATTTCCGGAGAATTTCGTTTCGCAGTATAAGTTAAAGTGTGATTCTGCTTCTCTTATACAGAATTGAGAGAGCATCTTATTATTGTCAATGTAGGCCTTTTGTAAGTGAGAATTTTTGTGGATGTGAAACTTTTGTCATTCACTCCCCATTGCCAGACTGTGAGCAGTGTATTCAGGCTATGGACAGTGATTTCCAGACTGTGGATAGTGATTTTTAGACTGTGAACAATGCATGAACTGTGTCCGACAGAATGTGTGAATAGTGTGTAAAATAGATTTTCTTACATACTATATGAAAATGAAGAATCTAGGAGAACGACGTTCTTGTTAAGACTGCATGTTTTTTTTTTCAGGCGACTCAAAACTAAACCATTTGGACCACGTAAAGGTTCTAACCTGAATTATTTCTTCGGTAGATAAATGAAATCTGAGATGAATTAGGATTGAGGTTAACTCGTGCAGATAAGATGGTGTAATAAGACCAGATGAACACAATATTTCACTTAAATTAAAAAAATCACTCTATCGATACACACCGTAGATACACATATACAATTATGTTTATTCTCTCCGAAAGAATTTCGTTTCCCAGTACAAGTTAAAGTGTGATTCTGCTCTTCTAATACAGAATTGAGAGAGCATCTTATTATCGTGAGTTGAGGTTTTTTTGTAAGTGGGAGCTTTTGTGGATGAGAATCTTTTGTCAGCGTACTATTGTGGGGGGGAGGGGGGCATTTTGGGTGTGTTTATCTGAGGTTTCAAAAATTTTTAAAGAAAGGATAAATAGTTTTTTTAATAAATTAATCCTCTATATGGAGACTAATTAATGGAAAATGGATAGTCACTATTAAATAATGGGAAATGGATAGTCACTATTAATCTCACCCAAACAAACAATAAATATCAAATAATCTTGCAAATCATTAATCCAATGACTAATTATTCTTCCTAATCATGTAATATATAATACAAATAAAAAAAGTTTTTTTGTTGGTCATCAATATATCCATTTTTTATAAGTTAATAGTCATCCATATGTGAACTTTTTATTAATATATTTTACAATGAATTAAATGACATTATTAAAAACTTCATTATCCAACTGTATCAAAATAAAAATAAATAAATTCATTATCAAGCATAATTATGTGAAATTTTGGAGCAACAATATTACATTTTTTTATCAAGTTCTTCTTTTGTTGATTATGGCATGAGATTATATTGAAGAAGTTAAGTTTTTATATTTTATTATCTCATATTATAATAATATTGATGACTTTATATATTATCCAGTACTAGAAGTTTCTTATAATTGAATAATATATGAATATTTGATAAATTAAATATATAAAACATAATATAATTACTTAATCTAAAATAAATAAATAAATATTAATTAAAAAATATAATATAAAAATATATCACAAAAAATATAATAAAAATTTATATATTCACAAATAAAGAACTACTTCTATCTAAAAACAAATACACCGTGTTTGTCCCCAACATTTTCTCAAGCAATGAAGCCGCTTGCAACTAGGTTACCACTCATCCACATTAACACTCCCCACCCCCCAAGTCCCCCGCTATATATACTCCTCCGTGTTAAAACCCTAGAACAACTCACTCTGCCTCGCTTCGCTCTAACCGCAGCCGCCTCTCCTCTTCACCGCTCCATCACTGCTCCTCGAGCACCTTACTGATCGAAAATGGCGATGACAAACGAATGCCGATCTCAGTGGATAGATCGGCGGTTCGGGAATCGTATGTCAATGGCCTAGTTTCATCATGGTAGACTTCGGTTCAACAAAATCTTAGATGGAAATTGTTGTGATTTTTGAATCAGCGTGATCTCGTTTTGATAGTGTGTGGGTGTTGTGATTTTGATGTATGATGATCTCATGCCGTTTCCGATTTGGTTTTGTGACATGAATCTGTTGTATTGTTACTGAGGGCTTGCTGGTCGATTATGTTGTTGATTATAATCATGGTAGTGAAGATGTCGTAGTCATTTTGCACTTAAAATCATAGGCCTCCTGTATTTGTTAGTGTTGTGAGGCCTGAGCTAAGTGCATAGAGGAAAAGCTGAGTAGTCAGCAGCAGCCAGACAACTGCGGAGATGAATCCACAGGTTAATGGCTTCTTATGCTGCTAACCTACTGATTTCATCTTACATCTCACTTTACTGAAGAAGGATATGAATCATTTAGTTATGAAGATATCGACATTCTTTCGCATTGTTAGTTAATAGATTATTTAGTATTTTGATTCTCGATATTAGTACTTATTTAATTATTTAAATCTATGCATGCCATTTACATTTTTTGTTAAGAGAATTGCATATGACCCGTTAAAGTATTATCCACGAGCATTTAACCCCTTCGATGTTTCAAAATGTGTACATAACCCCTTTTTTAGCCATTGTTCAAGGGGGTTTTGTGCCACAAAAATGCATTTGATGTTTCGTAGGAGTTCAATGGATATTTTCATAGTTGAAGGGGGTTGAGCGCTCCAGACCCATATTTGAGGGTGTTCAATGCACTTTTCCCCTTTGTAAATTATGTTATAAAACTTTTTGTTGTCACACATTTGAGTAACAGCTATTGTTTCCTTTATATTTCTTAAATCTTAGTACATATAAGCTGTTCGATTTCGTAATTTTTATGAGTGGGTGAAGGAGGTGATATGATTTGTTTAGTTGTTTTGAATATCCTTTCTGTATCATACAACAAGCTGTTTGATGAGTTCTTGATCACTTGCTACTTTTTTCCAGGTAATACAACAAGCTGTATATATTCCTAACGAAACGGTGTATTTCACTGTGGTGGAGCAACCTTCATAACATTGCTCAACAGTTTGGTGTGTTGACCATCCTAACATGGCGCAGAGAGGAAAATGGGCAATGAGAAGCAGGTAGAGCTCATACTGGTTCGCAGGTGAACCACACCTCCTATTGATGTTTGAATCAGAATAATAAAGCAATTTAATATCAGCTTAGATCTATGTTGCATTGATATGGACACGGGGATATTTCAACTTTAAAAAATTAAGGATACGGGTATGGAAGGGGTATATATGTAAAAAAAATACTAAGTAATTATGGTAGAGAAGGATGTATAGAGATACATGATCGCTTGTTCTTTGTCAAATTAAGGTTTATTCTTGATTAGGGCTTTTTTTTTTTTTTGAACTTTGGGGTGGTTAAGGGAGGCCAGAAAGTGAAGAAGACGAATGGTTACGAAATATATGCCGATTGTTGAGGTTTTTTTAATCGTTTAAACTCATTGGTTTTTAATTAATTTCCTTCATCATGTCCTAGTTGTGTCCATTCATAAAATTCAAAATTCAAATCTCCCTCTTTCTAAATTCGTTTTCGGAATGTGTACTTCTTGATAGAAGTATCGGTGCTTCATAGGATCAGATGAACTTTCATTGAGCATCTTTATTCACCTGTGTTGGCTCAGATGAACTTTCATTGAGCATCTTTATTCTCCTGTGTTGCACGTTGTTCTTATAGTCACATGCTTGGGATGTTATATTACGTATATCAACTAACCAATATTTGCACTCACAGAATTTAGCCTCCTGACATTTTGTATTGGCTATGAGGCCTGTGTTGAGTGCAAAGAGTGAATGCTGATAAATCAGCAGCAGCCAGACAACTGTTGTGATGCATCCACAGGTGAATTGCTTCCAATGCAATTAACCTACTGATTGCATCTCACATTGTATTATGTAAATAGAACTTCCAAACTGAACTCAGTAAAAATACCCATCGAAGTCTGTTTTATTCTGCTGTTGATCCAGACGATAGTTTTCTGACTGGTTTTATGTTAATCTTGCGTGCCAAACTCTGTTGAATCCCCCTGTTCGAATACTTTGGAACTCTCTTTCTCTGGATTCAGTTTTCAATGGACATTAATATACTTGTTTGTTTTGATTTTCTGCTTGTAGTAATCTCGGATCTGGGATAAATGCTAAACTGTACCAGAGAGGCTGATTCATGATCAAGGATAGTAAAGCGGAACAAAGTTGACAGTAGCACACATCAGGGGTGAAGTGAAGGCTGCTCGGTGTTCAGCACATTGCAAAGCAACCCTAGTTGATTTAGCAACACCTGCTGTAACTTTTGGTCAATTTGGTGAAGTGTCGCTTACATTTTGCTTAATACATGCCTTTAAGTTTGTCGGGACGAAGTCCATTGTTGGTGCACTGATAATGATATTCTTTTTCATGTCACTATTTATTCCATCTTCTGCGTTATGTTTTGAACATGTTTTGTCAAGTTGCAACTTGTTGCCACTTGTTATAGGCGTCGTCTCCATTGGCACCACAAGCACCAGCGATGTTAATCACACCCACCTCAAACTCATTCCCCATTTTTCCAATGCTGCCATTGCTCCTTTTTATTTTGTATTTAATACAGACTAAAAATCTTTAAAGAAAAAAAGAATGAAAAATGAAAAATATTTAAATTTAAACAACGAAAAATGAATGATTAAAATTAAAAGATAATATTAAATTATTGATTTGTTTTGTTTTAATTTCAATTAAAATTAAAAGATAATATTAAATTATTGATTTGTTTTGTTTTAATTTCAATCATTTATTTATTAGACATATCTATATCATTATAAACGTTTTCTAAACCCATCTTAAATCTACAAAGCTTATGTTAAAAAAAAAAACAAATCATAAACTGTCCAGCAAGATTTGAAAAAAATACTTATAATTTACATTTTGTTTTTGATTTTATTATAAATTTATTTATTTTTCATTATTTTATTGTCACATAATTAATGATGCAAAATTTAGCATAATCGATATTCGATTCCAACTTGACTTTTAAAATATTTTATTGTGGGTTACAAATATGTATTTTAAAAAAAAAAAGTTTAATAATTATTCCGTCCCATAATTCTTATTACAATGGATTGGACATGAGAATTTATGTGTTGAATTTTTATGAAATTTGATAATAAAAAATTATAATCATATGATTTATTTGATTATAAAAATTGTTTTATAAAAGAATAATGAATATATTATAAAAGAATTTGATTTATTTTGTATTTTTTAAATAAAAATTTTCTAAAATAAAAATATTATAAATATTTTAAAATAACATAAATAAATAAATATCTCATATATTTATGGGATGGAGGGAATAAATGAAAATGATACTCCCTATTTTGATTTTGAAAATTTTGCAGTGTTGCCTGTTAGGCTTGATCGTGAGTGTTGCCTTCCCTCCCTTCCGCCGCCGGTGCTGTCGCCACCATCAATTGTCTATCATCTTGACATGTCACTACATACTCTCTCCTTTTATATTTATTAAAATATTTTGATCCAATATAAAATAAGTGAATATTTAATTTATGTAAATTTTCATTACGAAAATTTATGTGATGATTAATTATATGTAAATTTTCGACACGAAAATTTATATGAGTGTTTAATTTATGAAAATTTTTATGAAAAAGGTATTTCTGTTATGATATTAGGATAAATAAAAATTATGATTAATATAAAATGAAATAAATATTTTATATATTAAAATATAATTGTTTCAGTGATCATATTTTTAGTGGCAGTTTTGTGATTTCATCAGTGAGAAAGACAAAGTATACTCCCATCACTTAGCAATATAAACACTCGTATCCCTCACGATCTTTAAGAAAAAATAAAACAAATCAGCGATTTCTAATTACTAAACTGCTTTTCCTAATGATCTTGTTAAGATTTTGTCAACATTTATTACGATTTGTTAGCATTTCTTAAGATTTGTGTAAGGTTTATCTTAATATTCATGTTTTAGCTTCCCCCTTCGTAAACTACTCTCATCTCTTTTAATTTGTCATATCAAAACGATCAGAGAGATCGATGCACGCATTAACATATTTGAGGATGATGATAAGATGGTAATACAAATTGGGATGTAACGTGAGGAGGATGTTATTAGTCTTATACGTATCTTTCGACACTTCAAGATTCGAGGACTTGTATTCTACAACAAAACTTCATTGAAGGCGACGATGAAGAACTGACTGGTTATGAAAGAATCAAATTCGAGGAAGAATTACTTCATAGCAGAGGAGGATGATGCACTTCACCTAGGCATTGGCTAGTTTTGAAACCCGGGTTAACGAGTTTTGATTGTCGACAAGAAGGTCTTGACTGCCTAAGCGACAAATATGTTGCCCTGACAATACGAAGGCTATTTCCCAAGTATAGTTACATATACGTCGCCCAGGCATGATTTGTTGGTCGTTTTAGCTTTGTCGCTCTAGACTCAACATACAATGCTCAGGCATTATATATGTCGTCTATGCAGTTTGTTACAAATTTATATTTCATTTCATATTTCTTATTTGTAGGAGAATAATTTGTTGATTTAGTTGAGATTTAATTGTTTGGATCTTTTTTTCATGTTTTAGTTATAAATAGGACATCTCTGTACGTGCATGAGACGAGACTTGATTATTTTTACATTTAGTTATTGAAAACTTTGACGGCTGCTTTTTGCCCCTTATCGATGGTTTAATCAAACCCTAAACCCTTGTTGTTTATTTCGTATCTCTTAGCCAGCTCTTATACTGAATGATGCAAAAAAGCCTAAGTAGATCGTGATTGAAAGCATTTTTCCTCCAACAAAGCTTTATGTGGTTTCAATTGCAAATGCAAATCTGATTACAAACGAATACGAAAAGCTATTTAAATACAACCCATAAGATCCCATAAAAACCTAACAAACAAAATAAATATGAAATGATGATCCACAACTAGCGTTCATCTAAAAAATGGATGGCTCGCTCCATTTAAAAAAAATCTCACACATTCTTTGAAAAAAAATAAAAAATATAATGATTATATCGGATGAGCATGAGAAAAAACTCAAATCCTAAGATACAATGATTACATCCATTATAATGAAGTATGAGATTTTTTTTTTTTAATCTCGTCTTCATTTTTCAAATGGAGAGTCCATAATTGTTAGTTAATTAATCTCTCCCAGCCTCTGCTAACTGTGGATCATTTCCCAAACTTAAAAATTAAAATAACAACTAAATATTTAAGACATAAAAAATAATATGTAATCTGCTGAGACGATTTCTTGCATTATTCTTCCCGGACAGATGAACTTTGTCTTGTTGCAGAAGAAGTTACCATGAACCTTGAAGATCTGTGTTGTGCCTTTAGTTGTTGTTCGTAGTCTTCATTTTTTCAACAATCCCAAACGTAAAGTTCTTGAAACAACAGGATGACCGTTCTGTTGTAAAGAATGATGCTAAAATCATGAACTTGAGGGGCTCTACGACAATATGAGATTGAGATCTTCTCACATCAAAATCTACTTCGATGATACATCTGTCATCTTTTGAATGATCAAATTTCATTGATGACTCGGCTATAACCACGATCTCCTCGAACCGATGATTGACCATGACATCGCCTACATCCGAATCGTCATCACCATAATCATCAAATATGACTTCACCCAAATCTCGGCATACTTATCAACGATGGGATGCTCAAACTCGTCAAACTCCAGAATCTCAAATTTTAAACCGATGCTCTGAGAAGGGAACCGTTCCCTTCTCGTATGCCCTTGTCGTCGTCTCGTACCCGAATCGACAAAGTGTTGACATCATTATTCTCCTTTTCTTCGACCTCTTTAGAGCTATTGTCGAAATCCACCGACTTCTCATCAGAAGGAGCGCTCAGCCTAGTCTCGACGAGTTATTGCTCAAGTTCTTTGATTCTCCTTCAGTTTTCCTCGATCTCTAGGTCTCATTGGTCACGAAACCAACGCTGTCGCTCACTCTTCTCAGTATCGAATAAATGACCCCTACCATCGCAACGCCTTCATCCTCGTTCCATTTCACACACATATATGTTTTAACAATTCCGGATCGAGACGATCCCTTCAAATCCACACCATCATCAACTCCGACCACCAACGACATAGTAAGCCAACCAACCTCGTGTGATAAATAAACCAACCAACCAACCTTGTGTGATAAATAAAACAAATAATTAATCCAATTAATTTCAATTATTCGATTCTAACTCAAAAATAAAAAATAAAAAATTAGGGTTAGAGATTACTCTTAAGAAGTATGAACAAGTGGTGGTTGGAGGGGCTGCTGACTCTGGTGGATGACGACGATGGCGCAGGTGGCTCCGGTGTTAGGGGCGGCTGTTTGGGGCGGTTAGGGACGGCTGTGGTGGAGGCGACGGGATTGGGGGGGGCGAATGGATTGTGGTGGCCGACGGCGACAGAGGTTGGGTGGTGGGGGAATTTGTGGAAATGTTAGTGAAAAGAGAAGTCGAATGAATTTGGGGGAAATGAGCTGCCGGGGGCAAATTAACGACAGAAATCGATTTCCGTTGAAAAACTTAATGATTAAAGAAGTTATTTCGTTGTAAATTTTACAACAGCGTCGTAAACTTAAGGTTTTTGTAGTATCTCAGCTTTGTAATCATGAATATAATAATAAAAAGAGTCTGAGATTTGAGCGATTATGTTGCATTAGTTGCAATTAATAATTAGACATTAAGCTAAAATACTGTAATATGATTTGCAACGGAGGGTCGCTGGTGCTTAAAAAACAACTTAGCTGCAAAACCTACCAAGCATGAAGAACTCTACTAAATAACGAGAATCCCAACTAAATTATGAAAGCCTAAAGAACAAAAAAAACCCTAGTACATTTCATCGGTGGATTTTCTCCTTGCTCAGTAGCTAATTTTGCTACCATTGAAGCATCCATATATTTCCGAATGATCAAACCAAAATATATTGCAACCAAGATGATGAAAAGCCTTCATCGGAGTTGGATCCTCCTATTGATCCCAACAGCATGGATGTGTTGGTGGTGTGATTATTTATTTTATATTAAAAAAATTTTGAAAAAAAAAAATAAAACCAAATATCAACCCGAAAAAAATTAAAATCTAAAAAAATTTAATTGAAATAACCCCCAAAAAATATATTCATAAAAAACTCAAAACAAAAACAAAAATAATCATTAATCAATCAAATAAATCTGAATCGTTAGATTCTCAACCCAACCGATACACGACTACACCAACAGGTCCATTCCCCAACAGCCGTGGATCCATTTCCGGCCTGCATCTCAGGTGTGAATGGAACGTATCAAACAGAATCTTAATTTTCAAACCTGTAAATTTTAGGTCAAGGTTGAGTGGGCCGCTTAGGTTAGTGTGGGCCGGGCCACCACTTCAGACACTCTCTATTGGAAATCATACAAAGCCCACCAAACCCACATTGCCACTAAGAGTAAAGCGTTCAAAAAGTGCCCTTGATTTTAACTTTCAGACCATACGATAATAATGAAAATGGGATTTCTCCTGTCACAAGCTGTATAACGCCAATCGTTATCTAGGTCAGATTTTATGTGTAAAAGAGGTCATCTTAGATCCACACCATTAAAGTAATATAATGAGATGTCTTCCATTGTGACCTATAATGCCAATCGTCTTATGGTTTCGATCCGAAATATCTCAACACTTGCAACGAGTATAAGTGTTTTTTTTTTTTTTCGCATAGATATGAGGACGCTTTGGGGATGCTTCAAAAACAGCATACATGCTGCTATATACAGTATTTTGCTCCTGAATGATTCATAAACTCTTCTATATGATTTTATCACTTGCATTAAGACTATCAACGACAACGGTCAGGTTACTACAAATATATGCGACAGAATGTCATTGGTCTATGCTACATTACATAAATTGATACATTTTGCGTGTACGTAATAATCAATATAGTTCCATTCACGGAATGAATCGAGTGTTCGCTACAATATATACACTGTATGTGTTACGTTACCGCCCACGATATATACATAGTCTATGTTATACTATGCATGCATGAATAGTGATTATAGTTTACATCGACACGTAGACATAGATTCCCAATATTAGCCAAGAGAACACATGATGCAGCTGTAAGTTTGTTGCACAAACTCACAAAACCATCACATGATCGTCGAGCGTTAAAAACTGTTCCCAACTCACACGCACATCATGTTGCCCGTACAACAGCAAAAATGCGGTACATACAGTACCTTTGGCCTTATGTTATTAACATAATCGTTATGCTTAAATGTTAAAATAACGTTCACATTAACAAAGATATATCGACTTATTCTATGTGGATACGATTTTTGAGACGGGTTATCATGTCCTTAATGGAGATTCGATTTTCACCTAATGAGTTATGCCCGTCGATGTAAGTAAAAGTTATCGATCTGTGCTGGTTCAAATAATCCAGTAATTAAGTTTTGCTGGATTTTGAACTATATGTGGAATAATTCCAACGGCTAATTGAGGTAGTGATGCTGGTTAATGGAAATTGATTAAAAAGAGGGATGGAAATTAATATCATCAAAGAAAAATCTTCCAAGCAATGAATTAACTTCTCTCCCTTTACCCATTTTTGCCCCTCTGTTCATTTGCCTCGGTCACTTTTAATTACATTACTAATCTGGTCTATGTTGTCCATATGTGCTTATATTTTCTTTAATAAAGTACTCTGCTTTTTAAAGCTGATCTATAACCGCTGGGCTTGTTGCTTTAAAAAGCCAAGCAGTGGGCTGTGTTTGATCATCAAATCCTCCTAGCTGATCAGAGTTAGCAAAATAGAGGAGGAGAGAAGCTATATTTCCATTGTTGAAGATATTGATACCCTTTCAAAGGTATATCTGTTTCCGTATTTATATATGTTGATCTGCTTATAATATGATCTGAACGATTTTCTATGTCTTTTTTTTTTATACGATTAACGACCTATCATTCTAGATATAACGTATCGTGTTCTCCTTTTAGTTTGTGTCACTGCAAGTAGTTAATGTACGTACCGGTTTTTGCATCTTATACTTGGAGTTGTAGCATATATGGAATCATAAAGATGATGTTATGTCGAATGCTATCAAATAGATGTTCGAATAACATGACTATATATGGACCTTAAATCAATTCAGCTTTGCTAGTTAGGATTATCTAGTATGTGTCCGTTTGCAGTCGCATCGTTAAATTCGTGTTATAAGGGGCTGTGCTATACTAGATTGTATATATGCCTTGCGTTGAAGTTGTTCCTTTCCTTTTTAGAAGTCTTAAATGTAGCAAATGGACATAAATGTCTAAAAATCTAAGAAGACTAAATTTCATCGGGGAATTCTTGTGATTGATTCAATTTAAACCGGCCTTCAGCTTCCATCACCATTGTGCAAAATATTGTTGTAGGAATTAGCCGATATAACAGCTATCACCTTAACAATCGAAGTGAGTTACACTTGACTGTATCATTCTCATATAGATTCAATCCAATTGTCTTAATAAATCGTAATATTTTCCTCTCTCTTTGGCTCCATTGTCGTGCCATTCAAAATACTCTTTAACAAAAAGGATCCTATCAAACTATTAATCTAGATAACAATGAATTGAAAGCAAAGTGTCAACAAATAGGAGTTGGATCTCCCAGTCACGGACGAGTTAATTTTGAAAAGTTGTACCTAAAAAAATAGTTTACAGTTCTCAACAACTCTTTATATCTCTGCATATTCGTCTAGAAAGTTCTATTCTCCAATAGGTCAAGTTCTTCTCTTGAATATTTTAGTAAGAGTCTTTCACATTTCTTTAGAATATTTTAGGAAGAGTCTTTCATACTTCTCTAAAATGTTTTAAGATCTTTCCTAGAATATCCTAGGAAGTTTCTAAGTTTATCTTGCGTAATATTTGTTCTAAAGAATTCCTCCTATATACTAAAAAGTAAAAACTTAGTAGAATTCTCTAGTCACCTTAGAAAAATCTAGAAGATGGTTCTAGATAATCTTGATCATTCCATGAACTTTTGTATAAGGAGGTATTGATTCATTTACCAAATCATCACTCAAAAATCCAAAATTCACTAGACCAATACAAGCATTTGTATTCTCTTTCACAGTTCTCATTTTCTGATTGATCTAGCATTTTAGCATTAGAATTATATTGAACTCAAATGAATGTGTGAGTGGTTTCAGTGTCATACATATTACAATAATCTAATCCTGTGACATCCCATTGACCAAAAGAACAGAATATCGTTATCCATTACAATCATAGAAATAAACAAGAAAACAATCAACAAGTTTTTCTTAGTCATTGGATGCCACAGTTTATGTTTGGACAACAGAAAATCCCCTTCGGAAAAAATTGACCCATTACATAGGTTTCTTTAAGAACATTCAAAGTGCTTGCCACATAAGCATTTAACCCTTGTCCCTTTCCCCTTTTGCATCCTCTAAACATAAATTGGTCTCATCTTTGTGTTAAAAGAAGCCCATCACCTCTCTTTTTTTTTTTTTTTTTTTTTTTACCAAAGTAGGGATTAGATATGTCGATTATATAAAAGGGAAAACCGAGGGTTACCCATGCACGAACACATAATCTATAAATCTTTATAGAATCACATATATTTTTCATATCCATAATGAAGTAAGGAGCATGACGCCAATAAATACAAAATATGATATAGATATTGAATATCAGTGATTAAGGAGTATATATCTAGATCTCATTTAAGATATTAGTGATTAAGGTGTTCACGTCAAGACCACTTTGTCTCCTCCACTCACTCACCTTGAACAAAATGAAGAATGGTTTATTAAGCTTTGATATGATCTGTTAAAAATATTTATAACCTAATAATCCACTTTGAACTTCACTCATCTCCATCATGCATATCATATTGATAATAATAGATTTGATCCTGATCTTCAACCATTACTGCCTTGAATCTTATGGTCATGGTTAAATTATAAAACTTCATACAAACTCGTGTTACATTTTAAAAGTTTTCGTTTAAAAATAAGACAAATTTAACATATTTGAAGTATAAAATCATTCCCATAAACATGACCTCACACCTTTTAAACTTTTTTTTTTGGGCTTTTCGGTCGGTCACACTGTTTTAATTTTACGTAAGCCAAAACACATCATCAACACTCTGATGTTTATCAATCTAGATTTTTTTTTGGATATATTATCAATCTAGAATTGGATGTTCTAGTGATTAAAAAAAAAGAATAATTAAAATTTTTGATGCAAATTCTCTCATTCAGTCACACATGCACCAACTGGGTAGTCCCATTCTTCTCCAGCTAGGGTTTCACCAATGATAATCATCCCCAAATTCGATAGATTTTGTTGCAAATCCATCTAACTGATCGTACCAATGAATCCCAAACTTGATCCAATTATCACCATTTCTGATTTCTCCACAAATGGTGCTCAATCGATTTTATTTCTTGGCAAAATTCTTCAATTCTTGGCTCAATGCATCCCCAAATGCGAGCCCCAAGGTTCGATTTCCTCGTTGACGACGACGACCCATTTGGTTATATTTCTTGATTCATCAAACCCATGTCTCAAAATGATTAATTTATGTGATTCAATGGAGGCATTACCCGGAGGAGTTTCACTTCATTCAGCTAGTACTTATGGGGTACATATTTTTGTATACTTCTGTGTACTTTTTTACCTCGAATTTGACTTGATTGTTACACGGCATTTTATGATGATGGGCATTGATCAAAGGTTGATTTGATAATTCATTATTTATGGAGAAATGAAATGGGCAGTCGTTTTCTGGTGCTGAATTGTCTTGGTAGTTATATTGTGATTTGTTATGACTCTTAAATCAATCAATGAGATAGCAAGTTTAGAAGTGTTCGTCAAAACGTGATTGCTGTTGGCATTTAACGTAGTTGATTTACTTGTACGGTCCGTAGGTGGATTGGTTGATCAAGTTGGATTCACATGCTAAGTGTCCAAATCAAAAGTTTCTTTGCATTGAAGAAATCGAGATCGTTGAGATTGATGCCGTTGACATGTTAGGATCCTTCTGTTTACCCGGGGGAGGTAACGAATAACCATCGAGGTACCTCAGAAGATTTAGGACTAGCACATGTTGGAGGAAAGATCCAAAAAAGGATCTCAGGGGTTAAATATCCTTGATCGTTACCAATAACTGACTTTCTTATGATAAGAAAGCACATTACTGCTTTTTAGGAAAAGGGGTGCATGGTGTAGGAAATGCTTATGACCAATAACAAGCTTGATGAGTTTTTCCCCTCTTTGATGATGACCAGAACTTATTTTTGATGATGACCAGACTTGAAAATAAGTTCTGCATGGTTGTTGCTAGTTCTGCATGGTTGTTGCTATCAGCACGGTTGCATTGTTAAAGTAATGCTTATGCAAGCAACTGTGGGTTCTCAAATGTGTTATTAATCTCACAATTCGTTGATCGTTGTATTCCATAAGCTTGGCCTATGTCTGGTGACCACAGCAACTTGTGATCTAGGTTAATTATTTTAGTTTTAGAGGCGAAGGTAACGAGAATAGTTTCACGTGTTATAAGTTCCATTTAGGACCCTTTTTTAAGGTAGTTTCATTTAGTACCTTTGATGCAACAGAAACTGATACTATGAACCTAGATCAATGGGTTCGTTCGATTATGCATCCAGTTGAACCTGACTGAGAAAATTCTGCACATCACTGCCATGCAGATCAGAAGAGTGTCTGACCAATAGGTCAATGCCCTGTATTTATTAAGTTTTTATGATATGTTGTCTACTGCTATGCGGTGTTAAATTTGGTGTCCTGCATGTTGTGTGTTACACTAAATGAGCGAGATGATTATGAAGAAAAGAGTGCCTTGTCATAAACGTAGTATAGGTTGACGGGTTGTAAGATTGATTTACCTGTTTTGCGTATCTTTTTTGAACGAGTAGAGGTGTGGATAAAGTGACTAGATAAAACAATTATTACATGAACAACGATGCGAACAAGTCTAACAGTAAAAGGAGTGATAATCCTAAAACATACATAATCAAGGGGAATCCATATGTGGTAGAGCGTGAGAGGGAATTGTAAGAAATACCAACTACCATATTGAATGAAGTTATGAATACCTTTACTAAAGTTATATATGTATAATGATGGTTCATACTGAGGTAGCCTCAATTTTAATATTCCATCCAAGGGAATGCTCATCTAAGGTAGGCTCAACCTCTTCGCTTTTGGCAGCTTTTCCTACTTATATGGGACCAAAGTGCATGGATAGTTAAGTGAGCCAACGCACTTGTGTTAATTGTCCTGTAATTCAAGTTCCTGGTTTTTGCGCTTATCTAACATATATATGTTCTCTTGTTATTCTCACGGTATAATCAGCTAACGTGATATTCATAATACAGACGAGAATTGTCGTCACTACCTTCACGTACCGCTGATCAATGGCCGACAATGGTGTACCACAGCCCACCAGGAGCTTCTGGAACATGCCTGTTGCAGTTTTCTTCAAAGATCTCAGGTATATTCACAAAAAATGAAAAACATTCTGTTTTCTATTCGACGTCCGTTTATGAGTGTTTGGTGTTTTCAGCTGCGGGCAAGTGTACAACAGTTAGTAAATATTGTTGTGTATGAAGCTCATACTGTGCTTTCTGTGAATGTACTATGTATCAGACTTGTATTCAAGTTGGACACTGTTGGCAAGGAGATACTGGGAATGGCATTACCTGCTGCTCTGGCTTTAGCTGCTGATCCTATCGCCTCTCTCATTGATACCGCATTCATCGGTCACATAGGTTTGTATTGGATCCTTGTCATTGTCATAGTTTTTCTGAATGTGTTGCTCTTAGATTTGTTGCTTGCTTCATCATATTGACCATTGACTGAGTAGCATGACGAAAATCTTGGGTGAGATGATTTTCTTAATCACATATGAGCTAAAAGGAAACATGGTGTCAATATGTCAGCATACTTGAATAGCTAGGCTCTCCGTTATGTATTCGGTGCCGTAAATACCTTGCAGGGCGTGGTACGGTACGTAAGACCATATAAACATAGTAACGATTAGTGTACCACATTCTGATCCTTGCATGCCCATATGTATTACTTGTAATCCATGGTGGAGCTGTAGAGTTCAACAAATAATAGTTTTCGCGCTTGGGATTCTTGTGATAATTTGTAACGATATTAGATTCCACCATGCACACACAGAGGCAAACAAACAAAAAACATGTGAAGGATATTCTTGGGAGTACTAAATTAATTTGAATACTGAATATGATAGATTAGAAGCAAAGAAAAATTAGTTCATCTTAGGTTTAAGTACTTGTTGATGGGCAAGGAACTGTAAATTCTTGCATTGGTCGGAACTGCAGGTCCAGTGGAGCTTGCTGCAGTTGGAGTTTCCATTGCTATATTCAATCAGATCTCAAGGGTTAGCGTCTTCCCATTGGTTAGCGTGACCACCTCTTTCGTCGCTGAGGAGGATACGGTTAGGAGAATGCAGACACAATTATTAGGTAATGACGAAAAGGAGGATTTGGAGAAGGGGTCTGTGAAAAATGGCACATCCATCGAGCTGACGGCAAGAGAAATGCCAGAGGAAAATGGTGTTGACAACTTAGACAAGGACTCTTCCTTGAAGACAGGTTCGAAAGATTCAGTGCCAGTAGATGATGCTGAAACCGGTGCGATTTCTTGGTCCAAATATTCACTTGCACAAATGCATAAGTTTCCTTGTAAAATTCTCCTCCCACTAAGTTGAGAGTGCCTCTACTTGTCTGTGATCTTTTAGATTTCCCTCCAGATACAAACAAGGCCAAGTCGGTTACAATTTGCAGCCCTGAGAGGGAGAAGATAGAAACTGGGAGGCGGCATATCCCCTCAGCATCTACAGCACTGGTCATTGGCGGGCTGTTGGGCCTTTTGCAAGTTCTATTCCTTGTGTTTGGAGCTAAACCTCTGCTGGCCATCATGGGCGTAAAATCTGTGAGCATCCTTTCATAGTATAATAATGCTGGCATATATTTCTGCTAAACATTTTATTCTAGGGTTTAAGGGTTGTGTGTGTTGACACACCTTTATTCTAGTGTTCAAGGGTTGTGTGTGTTGACACACGGTGTGTCAAGCGAAAATCCAACGGTTAAGATTAAAACAATAGAGATGGAGGATTAGATTTAATTATCGTGCTTTAATCTTGATTATTCATCTGTATGGTTAAATTTCAACCGTCATTTTTGTGTGTGAAGACACACACTCCTTTTTTTTCTTTATTCTAATACTTTTCTAGTGATCTATGCATTTGATTTTTTATGGATTTCAATTTTTTTGCATTTTTTCCTAGTCTTTGTCTGCTTCTTTAAACAAAACTTTGATTTGGAAAACAACCATAGTGAATCTATCCTTGTTTCTTCACGGCATCACAATATAGTTCTGTAACTAATTAATCTTTTTTACTTTGTAGGACTCTCCCATGCTAAAGCCAGCTCATAAGTATTTGACATTAAGGGCACTTGGCTCTCCTGCTGTTCTTCTCTCATTAGCCATGCAGGGCATCTTTCGAGGCTTCAAGGACACAAAGACTCCTCTCTTCGCCACTGGTGAGATCAGTGTCCCTGGTTGTTTTCTATGTTTTTTTTTTTTGGCCGAATATTTTCTACAATATAAGATGCATCAAAATTTTGATTTTGTCAGATTTGCTGCATTTTTCTTGAAAGTCTGAAATGTCGCTTGTTCACTTCACCCTTGTTTTTCTGTAGTTGTTGGAGATGCTATGAACATCGTTCTTGACCCGATTCTTATTTTTTCTTGTCATTTGGGCGTCAGTGGTGCCGCAATTGCTCATGTTGTTTCACAGTAAGTTCCCTCGCAATCCCTCAAGTCCTTGTTTCCATTGCTTATAATTTCTTCAGTATTCACCAATCAGCTCTTTGTCTATGTGGGTTTAATGATTTCACTGAGCAATAAAACTTTAATTTGGTCTTATATCTTCCTTGGATGGCTGGTGACTGGTCCTTATTATTTCGATTATCTTACTAAAGTTCCTGTGATTTCTAGGTATGTGATGTCAATCATACTTTTATGGAGGTTGACGAAGAAAGTAGATCTGATGCCCCCAAGCCTCAAAACCTTGGAATTCAGTCGCTTCCTGAAAAATGGTAATGGCAAAAGCTCTTCGATAGTTTGGCGTTAGTGATCTTTTTCTCATCCTTCAAAGCCTTCATTAGAATGAAACATGGTCTCACATTATGCTTCTTCGTCTTATATGTATGATGCTGAAATTTAAACCTCAATCTGAATGTGCTTAATCTTCATGAAGGTGGACTTTTATTAACAAGGGTCATAGCCGTTACGATCTGTGTCACTTTGGCTGCATCTATGGCTGCAAGACTGGGTTCAACACCAATGGCTGCCTTTCAGATCTGCTTACAAGTCTGGATGACCTCATCACTCCTTGCTGATGGTTTGGCCGTTGCTGCTCAGGTGAAATTTTAACTGTCATGGGTCTCAGTCCTTCTGTCTAGTGATTCTGTCGTTCAATAACCAAGGCATCGCTAGTAACCCCTTCCGTGGTTTTGCTCCATTGGAGTGAGACAATAAAATGAGTGATCTTCTTCTGGGATGCTTTTTTCACGTAACATGACATCACCTAACAAAACTTTGGCCTTGAGCCAAAGTTAGTAAGACCGACATGCAGAAGTTAGTCCTTGAGCCATTAAAAAAAACCCTCTAGTATTTGTGCTAAACAAGTCTTAACTGGTCAAGTTGTCCATTATTCATTGGTGTTTATTATTCCAAATTGCACCCAGCAAGTTATCATATACCGATTCTCAATTTTTTTGCCTTTCAATCTTTAGGCGATCCTTGCTGGTGCATTTACTGAGAAAAATTACGAGAAGGTAACCGCTGTGGCTACAAGAGTATTACAGGTGAGCAAGGGACTCATAACATGATATTTATGAACTGCTTATCAATCAGCTGTTGTTCGTGCCTTGCTTTAGAAACTTGACTTGAGTTGTAATGCTTTGGAATCGTGACAGATGACCTTTGTCCTTGGTGTGGGCCTTTTTCTCCTAGTCGGACTAGGGTTGCGCTTCGGAGGCACTGTCTTTTCGAAGAACATAAGTGTTCTGAATCTGATTTATATCGCAATACCGGTATTTCTCCTTCTGTTTTTTTTGTTTTTGTTTTGAAGAATAATTTTGTGGCTGTTATCACCTTTCTCTTTCCATTGTGACTGAAATCTTTCACTTGTTTCCTTGTCAGTTTGTTGCGGCCACCCAACCAATTAACTCTCTGGCTTTCGTTTTTGATGGCGTGAACTTTGGAGCATCTGATTTTGCTTATTCTGCTTGCTCTATGGTAATAAGCTCAAAGAACTTTTAAGTGATCACCTAATTTCAGCTTGTGATTGTTTATTTCCCTTTGTTCTTTGTCATCATCATTATCCTCAATGTGATCATCATTATTGTGTACTCGTCATCATTTTCGCAGGTTCTGGTGTCCCTTGCGAGCATTGCATCTGTGATTATTCTGGCCAAAACTAATGGTTTCATCGGGATCTGGATTGCCCTAACCATTTACATGTTTCTTCGTGCATTCGCCGGAGTTTGGAGGTACTATCTCCTTGTTCCAACCCTGGAAGATGATTGTTTAGCTCGATGACTTTGTTAATTATCTAGTTGCACATGCTAAGATTTTTGTTGGACGCGCTTAACATTTCATGTGTCCTGAAATTTGAGCTTGAAAATGTGCAGGATGGGGTCAGGAACAGGACCGTGGCGGTATCTCAGAGGCGAAGCGGTTCTTTAAGACCAGCTCATCCTACATATCGAATAAGGATCCCTCTCATTCACCTTAGGGATCAGACTTCTTTGTCTTCGCAACATTTGCAGTGGTCATGGCGCCTCTAGGATTCACATATTTTGTCATGCGTCCTGTCGCTGCACTTTTGGGAGTTTCTGTTCGTTTTCTTTTTTCGACAGAATGTGTATATGAGATCCCATGTACCTGAATCCATGTATCGATACCGGTACTGCAGTCGCATGACATTATATGTAGTATAAATTTTACTTTATTATGAACAAATCATCGTCCTCCGTTGTCCTCGTGGGCATCATTAACAGTCTTGCTATGCTATATAAATATTCTCAGCGTGTCCAACTCTTCGCAGTATCTTTGTTTCCACATAGGTCATGGAGATGATTGAACGTTCAAGTTTTTATAACATTAAAGTCAAAAAGATAGCATTTGGCCCTTACCTTTTTATAACATCTGTGTACTGTTAGTTTGTGTAGAACCGTCGTGAACCAGAAGATGGATCTGAATCGACTATAACGAGAAGTGGCAAGGGATTCATTACGAAACTCATAGATGCAAGTTGAGGTGGTGTATCGGGAGGATCATCAGACGCAACCTGATAATGGGCGATTGTATTCAACTGTCTTTATTTGAACATAGAGCTGGTAGCATTTATTCTTGTATCATCAGGTGACCACATAATGGCTGCGATATGGAGCTATTAGTAGCATTTATTGAACTAGACTCACTCGATACCTACACACAGGTTGGGGCCTCGTTTCCGTAGCAATCTTGTAAGACATACTGTTTCCTCCGTCATATATTAATTGAAACGTTTGTTTTTATTATCTCAAAATAAATAAATTTTTTTTTTAATCTTCTAACATAAAATAATATCAAATCAATTTTATCTGTTACGAGTACACCGATTAGCTTTTCTCTCAACCGTTATAGTAAACTCCACTATCATAAAAAAAAAATATTTTTCTTCATCAAAATTCATATAATTCAATACAAATTAACTCTCACATCGGATAAAAACATTTCGATTGGTACGAGATAGAATGAGTATTACTCCCTCCGTCTCATGAAAATTACAATAGTTTGACTTTTGATACTATTTCGTATGCATTTTGTCTATCTTCGTTTAAACATTAGATAATATTAAAATGAATGTTTTTAGCACAAGTTATACTAAACAACAAGAACTATCATTATTGTTTTACGAAAATTTTATAAAAAAATAATAATATTTGATTGTCAAATATTATTTTACAACAAGATCAAAGATCACTTCGTCATATGTATATAACCAAATCTTTATGAGACGGAAGGAGGAAGGAGTATTTTTCTTAATCTTCAAATAAAGTACTAATTGATTCATTCTGATAAGATAGCTGAGATCAGGATTCTATAAGAGACTTGATAAGAAGCAAGATCATAGAATCAGGATTCATTTGTGAGATGAAATCATAAAATCGAATCACGGATCGAGATTCTGATCGTCATGACTAATTAGTGCTATTTTTCTTTTCAATTGTTTGATAAAAAATCTGAAAAATCGATAAATCAAGAGTATTACATAAATGTAAATTGACACCGTAAACAACCACTCTGACGGGTCCATCATCCAGTATAAAACATAATCATCAACAAATAGGCAGTTCTTGACGTTACCAACATATGTCAAATGATACCCACAAAAAATTATCCTCACACAGTTACAATGACATTTTTGTTTGTTCTGTTCAGTCCAGGGGTTTGTTAATCCGGGTATCGTTTTCCGCCGCCGCCTGCTTTCATATCCTTTTTCTTTTTCAGGTTCAAAAATCTCATCTTCATCTGCAAATTTCACAGAGCAAATACCACGGTCTTTTTTTCTTTTCTTTTTTTCGTCATCTTCTTCTTTATCGCCTCTCCTTATTTGACTCGGTGACCAAATTGAATCCCATCAGCAGAAATCATCAATTATCAAGAAACATTTGAAGCCGATAAGGGTTGCCTGAGAAGAATCATGGGCAGGTAAAAAAAAAAAAAAAAACTGTGTTGTTTTGATACATGAAACCAAAGTTGATTTTTTTCCCCCAGTTTTCGTTGATAAAAAGTTTTAATCTTTTTCTCTGTTCGCCCTTGTTGTGTTCCGATTTCGGGTTGATGGGGTTTTCAAGTAGAATTGCTTGATGAAGTGAAAAATGCCGTGTGTTGTTTTATTTGATTCCGTTGATGTTTGGTTTGTTTGCACTACCAGTGTTCGAGGAAATGCTCGGGGGAGAAAAGCAAAGAGGTTGTGTTGGTATTGTTGTGGAGAGTGGTGAAATTAGAAGTTAAGAAAAGAGGTTGTTTGGTATTGTTGTCGAAAATACTAGTAAAAAGGGGTAACGCGAAGAAGAAAAATGTGCAAAATGGGGTCTTGATTCCAATATCCAAATCAAAACTGAAAACCACTCTCGTTCTCTCCCTCCCTTTCTTCCTAACAAACAGGGGCTGGTCTTGGCATCGGTTCTCCTTATCCCGTTTGTGTCTGTAGGAACTTGTATTGTCACTTTTGCCACATTTTGGGGTTTCTCTTCACAAACAAATCGAATTGTCCGACTTTCATTTGTTGCGAATTCTCGCATTAAGTTATGAGGAAGTGTTCTGAGTGAAATATTAGGAAGGGAAGGATGGACTTAGTGGTGGCTGTATGACTAAATCTAATGAATCAAGTGTTTTAAGCCTTCAGGCTTTCTTATGTCCATTCCTGTGCAAGCGCAAATGCAGGAGTGTGGTCGAGAGCTTGATGCGCGTTATACGCTACTGATTATTATGTTTTCCTACCTGTACTGTCTACCATGATCTCTTTGGTTCTTTTTTTTTTTTTCGAGCAAAATTTTGGCATAGAAGTAGTTATAGAGTATTGCATTTCTGTAACCCTTAACTTGTTATGTTGCATAGAGTCCATATTCATGGAAGGTTCCATTTCATTCTCTAATATTATCCATCTGCCCCCAACACATGATTAAGGAATTCCCACAAGAGAAAATAATTATATTCGCATGTGGAATATAGCCTGGATTGGAATATAAGATATGTTGATAATTGAGCTAAGAATCTGCTAGATGTGTTCAGCATTTGTATATTGGCTTGACAGGGCAACTCAGCTCATTTTGACCCACCAAATCAAAGCTTGAGTAAAAGGGGGCCATTTCAATGGGGAGCACAATTATGTGAGTGTCTCTCCAAGGGACACGTAGTGTATAGATGGAAGGGGACAAGTAGATGTTAAAATAGAACATGATAAGTCACTACCAACCCAACACTATTGGAAAGATTGTTGGCATTGTCTCTATCCCTTTTAGAATTCATTTCTGAGTTTCACAGTACTGGCTCAATGTAGGGTTTTGTGATGGATGGTTTATAATGCAACAATACGATTCTTGTCATGAATAGGGTATGTGAGGACGTAATATACATAATGTTATCCGTGTGGTAGACAAGAGAGGGATTGTTACACAATTGCGGATAATTGTACCGAGACTTAAATATGCCATCAGAGACACTCTTGGCATGTTAGAGGGTTGAGTTGAGTGCATGACTACGTTTTGTTGTGGACTCAAGAATATAATATGGATTTGATTCGCTTGTTGGGGTTGTTCTCTCCTACCATGTGGTTGGAGCCGCGTAAGAGGCTCTTTTTGGTATTGCCCTTTCACAATAAAACTGCTATCCTTAAGTTTTACTCGTTATTGTTGTGCATAATCAGTCGTTCCACTAACTCTAATTTGATACGCAAAAGCAGCCAACAGCTAGCCGGTACGTGTTTTCACGTCGCCCAAGCTTGATCGTGGTATCCGAAAAAGGAGATCGCAATGGTAGCTTTTAAGGTGTGAAGAGATGGTGGAGATCAGAAAGTTAAAACAGTAGTTGGATATCTTATATGTAAAGACATTTTCTTTTGTTGCCCATTCCCCCTCTCATTCTTCATTCTTATTGCCTCTTGGCATTTCCATTGCTCACTAATCATTTTGTTTCCATATTCCTCCACACACCCCTTCCCTTTCATCATCCCATAAAAGCATACCTTCACAAACTTCCCACCTTCGTGTGTTGCACAATGGAGGAGAATCATGAGGTCTCTTTGGTGAACAATAAGACGAGAAGGTTCAAGAGCGTGTGTGTGTTCTGCGGTAGCAAATCAGGATACAAGCCGATATTCGGCGAGGCGGCTCTTGACCTTGGCAAAGCACTGGTAATTTGTGACATGGTTACCATGAAGCATATTTTGCTGTCAACAGTTTGACGACTTTGAGAATGATTTGTGACCTGGTCTGGTCTTTTTCTGCAGGTAGAGAGGAAAATTGACTTGGTATATGGTGGAGGAAGTGTAGGCCTTATGGGTTTGGTCTCCAAGACTGTATTCTATGGCGGATGTCGTGTTCTCGGGTATGCTCATGCCTGTTGCTTCGTGTTCTTGGGTTTGGTCTTTTGCTTGTTTTCAGCTTCTTGCATTTTAGAACTTCAATCTGTTACGATATCTAATATCACCATTCCTGTAAGTAAATGCCATTTTATAGGTGATACTTTAACAGCTATAAAAGTATAGATAGCTGGCTTCTACAAGAATCTGAACTACAATATGGGAGCCTATATTCAAGTAAATCATCATATATGTAGATATCAAATACGATGGTCGAGTTTGCCCGGTTGGTTGACACTTGTTCGAGATTGTCTTGCTCATGTGGTGGAGACAATCTGTTACCAAGGAAATTTTGACATTGGTTTGACGCTCTATTTGGAGTAGTTGGTTGCTCACTTCATGTTTAAATCATTTGATTTTGCTCCTGAGTTTTAGACTGATTTTGTCCCTCTTCATCTGTTCTGCAGCGTAATTCCGAGAGCACTTGTACCACACGAGGTAGCGATTTCCTGAACCAAAATAGCTTAACATAACTTGCCTTATGTTTTTTTTTGGCGCTTCCTCTATACAAAATTATACTCAGATTAACTATGAACTTCAGATATCAGGGGAAGCTGTCGGGGATGTGAAAGTAGTGCCGGATATGCACCAGAGGAAGGCTGAGATGGAGAAGCATGCGGATGCATTCATCGCTCTACCAGGTAGCATTTTTATCCAATATGGGACTTCATTTTCTTTGTGTCTACGCATCTTTGAGGAATCTTTAAATTCATGTCATCTCAAAACAATGAAAAGTTTTTATCTTCTTCAGGAGGTTATGGTACCATGGAGGAATTGTTAGAAATGATAACATGGTCGCAGTTGGGTATTCACAAAAAGCCGGTAAGGATGTTTATTCCTTTGTATCTTTTGGTAGTGTTTGGATTTTGGGAATGATTTTTTGGGGTGGAATGAAACAAACGATTACTTGGAATGAAGGTCGTAATGAAATAGTTTGATTTCATTTCTGTGTAATTGTTTAGCTGGTTATATTGATATGGAATGAAAACAATTTATTTTTATAGTTTTTTTTTAAAAAAACTCAATTACATTAAATGAAAAAACATACTAAGACTCAACCAAAAAAACAAAAACAAAAAAACATAGGTCTCAACGTGGAAGAAAAACACGTTTTAATAGGTTTTTTTTTTCTGACAAAAATAGGGTTTGTGTTCTTCAACCCGTGGTCCACATGCTGTGGACAATGAAGAAGCTTGGCACTTCCATGAAATTATCTTGTGCTTCTCGCAAATTAAGGTTTCTAGATGAACTTCATCCCACATCTGCAACTTTTATGTGCAATTCTTGTTCTAATTCTAAGATGCACAATTTTAATTTGCCAAGTTTTTCGGAATTTTTTTGATTTTTCGTATTTGTTTAATTGCGAACGAGGTTTGTTGACCCAATATTTTCTTGAATTGATTCCGTTCGGGTCCGGAATGGCCGAATACTAGGGTGTGTAGGCAGAATCAAAAACCGGATTTTGTCAGGAATGGGATTTCGAATGAATACACGATTCCGATTCCGATTCCATTAGGAAACCAAACACACTTTTGGTCATTCAAACGCAATCAGCCAGCCAATCCTTTCCTGCTTCCATTCCTTATTCCAAACGGTGTCTTAGATTTTTGAGGTTGATAATATTCTGTCGTGGAATTTGATATAAAGCAAAAGAAAGCAACAAATCCGTTACTTTGAGGAAAACGTTGCTTATCACTGAGTCACTCTTTATTATATTATATGTTGAGTAAATTGATCTAGGAATTCGACAGCTGTTAGGGTAATGTGATATGAATATAACAAAATTTACTGTTGTAAGTGTCCCCTGACAAATTTGGTCTCTTCGTCTTCTCAAATCTGGTGGGGAAAAGATAGGGCTGTTGAATGTGGGGGGCTACTTCAACAGCTTGTTTGCATTATTTGATAAAGGAGTAGAAGAAGGTTTCATTGAGGACACAGCAAGGCATATAGTCATTGCAGCGGACTCAGCAGAAGAGCTCATCAAGAAGATGGAGGTAAAACATCAACTCCTTAACTAATTCCCTTCAAATATAGCAACTAGAAAAACTTGATTAAGTGGCGTAACGATGTACTTATTCACAATTCTGGTTACCGATTAGTCAATTATTTATGGATTGAGTTAAACGTATCCTATATAATCATATCTTTAAACCGGAAAAAAGATGATTCTGTAGCATCGGCATAATGATGTGGTCCGATAGTAGAATGCAACACATGGAGATATTCAGTATAAAGCTTAGGCGACATTCTACAAGATTCTGATCAGATAACGCCCGTTGGTCCATTATTCTGTATCGTATGAGATGAAATGCATTTGTAAAGCAACAACAATTGAGACGTTTTCTTACTTGGTTTGTAGGAGTACGCACCAAAGCATAACGGAGTTGCAACTAAACAAAGCTGGGAAAGTGACCAATTGTTAGCATCTACAAGGAAGTGAATGGTACTGTTATTCATCTTCACTAGCAGCTTGTTAATCATTCCAGATTGTACACATTAGTGTTTCTGTTATTGAATATCGAAACATTTATTGTTCCATCTACCTCTGATTGATCACATCAAAAGGGTTGTGATCACCAAACAGTCTCTCCGAACAGTGATGTGGGAAAAAGGTTCTATTTGGTCCCAAGCTCTGATGAGTATATTCCTGACATGCTTGTTGCTCTACTTTGCCAAAGTGAATTTATTTCTGTTGTAAACAGGTGTTCTTGTTTTGCCAATTACCACTGAGGTGATTGGGGTCTTTTTCCGATGTCGTTCAATTGGTTCTCTGGATTATTGAACTAAATTTGAGACAATTTTAAGATCGGATGTTCTCATATATCATAACTGCAGTTTATATCATGTTTCATGTGTTTATATTTTAAATCTTTTTACTCGTATTATTGTCACGTGTAAGGGGTCGTCGTTCCGCACTAAAAAATGAGACAAACAGCAATGCCAAAAGACAAAAAGCCTTTGACCTTTATCTTCAAATGGAATTCGTTCCTCTAGCTCAGGAATAAAGGCAGAGATGATTTCTGGGTTTCCTTATCTACATCATTCTCAGGGATTCTGTTCCGTTCCCGAGTCCACATATATTGTGACACTTCACATGAACACGATACCATTTGGTGAATCTTCGATATCATGTAACACCATTGTGGGATGATTCTTTCGACATGATATATAAAAACAAGGATTTTGAATTAGATTGGTAACTAAATGACATACAAGACAACCACCCCTTTGAAATTTGAATTCTTCTCTCAACGACGAGATATAGCAAGCTACCAAACACAACATTTCAATAAAAACTAGCTTCGAAATCGGAGTTATAGTCAAATGTAACATGCAATGCGGCTACTTACAACAGATGGATGCAGTTTCAATACTTGGGGCAAAAACCATTTCCATCCTAACTCAGCCTTCAGCGGATCAAACGCAGCAAGAACACAAAACAAAAGGAAACCAGCTTTATATACAACGAGCTCCAAGATCAAGTATTGATTCTAGTATCGCATGTTCGAAAGCATATGTAGGTGTACAGTTTTCATATAAGGCTGAGAGTAGCATCCTGGTCAATGCATAGAGCAGAGTTCCCAAGTTCTCCTGCTGAAATGTACAGCAGAGTTCCCAAGTTCTCCTCCGGACATTCCCACATCTCTCCGTCATATTCTACACCGTATACAGGAATGACATCAGGTTCACAAAGCTCAGGAAAAAGGGCAGCAAGGGATGCTGGATGATCTTGTCGGAGGAACTCGACATCCAGAATGGGAGCATCAAAATCTACAAGAGTACAGCTTGGCGATCTTGGAAGAATACTCCGAAGATCAACGACTTCTTCTCTGACCTCTCGGGTAGAAGAGGAGACATTCACATCAAAAGCAGCTGCTTCAGATCCAGCATCAGAAACAATAATGGACGGAATATCAGAGTAATTAGAAATGAAATCTTGGCTCATCTTGTTTCCAGATTCTCCTGCTTCGGCTTCATCCCCTCTGGAGTGAACATCCTCCGCTGCTTTGTGAGCATTCTCAAGTTCAGATTCAATACTGGAACAGTTGAGCTCTTCTGTCAGATTAGCATCAACTCCATAAACACTTTCCTCAGTCTCAGAATTGTCAGGGACATCCGTGATGCCAGAACCAAGGTCATCAATCACGTTGGATTCCTCGTCAGATGTTAGAACCAAGCTTTTCATGCTAGCAGTTATGTTGCTGACGTTCTCCTTAATTGGAAGAACAGAAGGTTCTCGGCTGAAGTCGTCAGGAGAAATCATTTTCTCCCCATTGCCTTCTCCATCATCTATGAAAGACTTAACAGGTTCTACTTCGGGAACTTGAGCCGAGACTGCCGAGCTGGTCAAAGTTGATGATAAGAATCCAGCAAGTGCAGAAGCTAGAGCATCATCAATCGACAGTGGCTTGCCTAAATTAGACTTTTGGGGTTCCTGGGTGGCACCAATAGCATCCTTCTCTTCCTCATCAACAGAAAAGAAGTCCGGGGCAGTAACGATGAGACTTGGAAGTAAGTTGGTAGTATTTACAGAGATATCCATGCCTTGATTTTGGACCGATGACTCTTCCTTGGGGGAGTAATGGCTCTCGGATGAATATGGTGGTGCACTAGTACCATTAATTCCAGATGTGAAAGAAGAGCTCAACTCAGATCCACTGCATGAGAAATCAGGGGCTGATATTCTAATGCATGAGGTAGGTACTGAAGTACGGGAATCTTTCATAAAGGATTCCAGAGTCTGCTCAACTCTTTCAAGCCTAGCCTCTATGTTAATTAAGGGTTTCAGCATGTTCTCTTCAAACCTCAAACAGAGATCCTCTATCTTGGAAACCCGAGAAACAAGTTCATCCATGGTTTTCTCTAGATGACTGGTAGAAATGCTCTCTGTTCCACTGCTCCCATCAGGATTCTTCTCTAGATCCATATTTTGATTCGAGTCCACAACCCGAGTTGCATCAGCAGTGGAATTATCATTTTCTTTCTCTTCCGTCTCTTTTGGCTCATCGGAACTGTTGGGTATGCTGCCCTGTTGAACATCACCTGAACCAACAGCTGAACCAATAAGTTGTGCCCTACCATCCTGAGCCATTCTTTCTGGTGCATTAGGAAGACAATGCCCATCTTGTAACTTACTGGTCTGAGATCTTGAGAGTTGCAGAAGAGTAGGAACCAGCAATGACATCAAAGCATTTCCAGCTGAATTTCCCAAACTGCTAGGAGAACGATCTGCATCAACTGGATCAACAGGATCCGCGAATATATAGATTTCATCCAAACAAACTGATTCCCTATTCTGGAGAGTGAGCAACCGGACAGTAAGGGATACACAAGCGTCTGCATCAGAAATCTCTGCAGTTGCCTCATAAAAATCCTGAAAAATGTCATTTGGTAGATAGCAATTAGTAAATTTTGATAACAAAGAAACTGCAGAATTTACTTCAAAAAAAAAAAAAAAAAAACCGCAGAATTTATCATATCAGCCACAAGCTACAAGATTATCATGTAACACACTGTTTTTAGGCAAAGTATTCTCGCTACCAAACTGGTAATCATTGGATCAAGATAACCACTTACAGTAAAATGATAGCACACTGATGATGATCAGAACTAAAAGTTATCCAAAACAATCATCCACACAGTAGGCAGGGAGTTGATTAAATCACGGGTTCACTATCAAATTTAATGTTAATTTTGATGCTAGAAGTTTGAGGATGAGGAAGGATGTTTGATCATCAATAGGTACATATCTCGAAGTATGAATCCAAGTATCCAACTCTGTTGAATTTTCTCCTAACAAATCTCTAGACTCATGTGACACTTTGGGTTTTTTTAATTTGATAGTGAACTCATAATCCAAGGAAACATTATTTACCTGAATGAGGACTTCAAAGCATACCTGGTTTGGAGGAGAACCATCTCCATTATGGGTCCAAGAAGAACAAGGATTTTTCACCTCAACCCATCCATCATCAAAAGTGCTGCTTCCACTGGTCGTTCTGGATTCTGTAGCACTTAGGCGTCTATCATCTGCATTATGGCTTGGCTTAACTGATCCTTCGACATCAGTTGCTTGCAGCACCTCATAATCCTTTGAAACTTCCAAAGTTTCAACTTTAGCAGCCATGCCACAACGAACAGTGCACAGATATTCATTGCTCCTATTTGACTTTATAGTGTAGTATACCTCATACACCCTTGCAGTACTTTTAACATAGATCTGGCGGATCTCATGCTGCTGAGTAAAGTGAACTGTAACAACACAGGTGTTGTAAGATTATACACAAATTCATATTGCACATTATTCTGATTACAAGAACAAACCCAGAAAACCCACCACGGATTACTTTTGGCATGGAGAATCATGAATAGAAATGATTGGGACTAAATTCACCAAAGCAGTGAGACTGCAAACAATATGACTACGTGAAGAGAAAAACCTGTCTGTTCTTCATGCATTTTTTTTAGAATCCTACAAGCAGGCAGCTTTAGTTCCTCATTCGAATAAGAAATAATCTATATCGAAGAGAAGCAATAATCAAACTCTTGTTGAAGCTACTCTGTAACAAATGAAATACCCCTATTCCTTAAACTAGCTAATATACCTAAAACCCATTTGCAACCTCCCATGCTATACTGCCATTAGTGTTTAACAACATAGAAAAATCAAACATCCACCAACGAACTAATGTTACTAATCCAAACAGAAAAGAAAGAGTCCAAACACTATGCCCCGCAATCAAGATAGTCGAATCAAGACTCCAGGAACAAGTTCACAGGTCCGAATTTCACTGAAATTTAGGTTTCAGAATCTGAATAAAGCATTACAAGTTTTCTTCAAGATCATCTGCAACCCTCGCGAGCAATGATGTTAGAATATCGAATTTACGCAGTCTTACTCGTACACCTATTATATATCTGTAATAGAGAGAGATGCTTCCAGATGCCCTCGAGAGATGTCGAACCCTGACCTCAGGTTAGAAGCAGGAACGGCTTATCATTGAGTCAAGCCTCTCGACCCCAAAACCAATTCCCCCAAATCAAAACCACTAAACCTCCCCCCAACACCACGACTACTCTAATTTTACACCAAACAAATCAACCAATCAAGCATCAAATCAAAATTAGGGTTTCACTCACTTGTAATCTCGCACGGAGATTCAGTGGAATCAGGGCGGCGAAGAACGAGAGGTTTACGGTCGACGAAAACGGACTCGTTCTCCGGCGAGAGAGATGATTCGACGGTGACGGCGGCGTCGAGGGAGCCGTGAATTGGAGTCCATGTTGTTGTTTTCGTTGTCGCCGGAAGCGGAGGAGTGGTTTGGGTTTCTGATTCCATTTCTGCAGTTCCGATGAATGAGTCCTTCACCCCGATGTTGTTCGGGGTTAAAAGATAATTTTGGCAATGAATATAACGAGGGTGATGGTTAAAAGATATTGGTTTAATTTCATTTAAATTATTATTTTTTTATAATTATTATTCAAGAAATTTCGTTAAATATTTAAATGATACGATTTAAATTTTTATTGTTTCTCGTTTATAATATGTACCGTTTCTTATCATTAATATTCACGATATTTTCTAAATAAAAATAAAATTCGTCTCGTAACACCGGTCAAATTTTTTATCGTCACGTGTGTTCGATCAAAATAATATAATCTTTTTTAAACGAAAAAAATACAAAATTACAATCGATTGAATAGTAGATAATTTATGTGTGTTAATTTATGAGGAATGATGAATTTATTTTTGTGAGTGTGTAAGAGAAAGCAATGAGAAAAAAGAAAAGAAAAATGATGACAAGATGGGTTAATATGATAGGAATATGAGGTAAGGATATTTTGATAATTTTATATAAAAAAAAGTTGTTAAATATGTAAAGTTTACCATTTGAATAAAATGACCCAAAATGAAAGTATTGTAATTTAAATAAAATGAAAGGAGTATTTCTTGTTTTCTTTATTTAGCTTAAGCTTCTCGAGAATTTATTTTTATTATTATTTTAAGATTGATCAGGACTTCCTCTTTGGTTTATTCAACTTAAGCTTCTTGAGTTTCTTCTTCTTTCATTCACAAGTTTTTTTTCCATTGATTTTATAACTTTTTCTTAAGCCCAGAAAAATATTGATCAAATTCTCTGAAATCAATAGTGAGAAAGTGTTATCTGTTGTCATTTGTTATAGCATGATCCCCTATTGTTGAATGAGTTTACTTGCACCGTAATAGTCCCTACTATCCGGAGACAATAGAGTCCTCAAAATTGATTGTAATTTGTAAATAATTAAAAACATCACAATCAAATTTGATTTTTATTATTTTTATTGGCATCTGTTTTGATCTATTCATAATCTTTATTTAGATATAGGATCAATCCTCAGCAAAAGTGCCAATTATTTATTGGTTGATTTAGTCAAATCCCATTTGAGACCAATTCCTTTATCGTTGTGCTAGAGTATTATTAGAGCTATAGATATGTCCTCCGAGTGCAAAGCGATGCTTTTCTGTGAAAACCCAGGAAAAATATGAAACATCCAGTCAAACCATTAAAACATCCGCTTATTTGGATTAATCTTTGAAGATATGCTTTCCTTTCCTCTTTTCAAGATCAAAGTACACGCTTAGTAAACAAGAAACCAGGCATTCTACTCAGTAGCTATAATCAATTTATTTAGAACCGTAACCAAGTAATCTGTCGGGAGCAATCCAACGATCGCAAAACTGCATCACAGGTACTTTGAGCAATCCGTCGGAAGGAAAGAGACTTTCCCAGCCTCAAGATCGTAACCGACTAACATGTCCATCTGCGCCAGGTTGCCATATATGGCGATATCGCTCGCTGGTATCATGGAGAAGCACACTATATCCTCCTGCACTTTGACAAAAGAATTCACTTGTTTCAACTCAACATCAGCTCCACTGAAATGGACTGTTATAGTAGGTGTATCAATGTCTCCCTCGCTCCGGTGACATAGTTGCAGCACATTGTCCGGATCCTGGGCCCTTTCTGCAGTGATCACTCGCCCCAACTCTGCCTCCACCTGATCGTATAGTTCCTTTGGCAGAAGGGTCAGTGTCGTGCCTGAGTCGATTATTATGTTACCACCATCGCCACCTTCTTGATCCCCGTTTGAGGACGAGGACCCATTGCAAATGAATGTATTGTTTCCTACACTGATGCCCTCCAGAGTAAGGTAATAGAATGTGTCAGGGTATTTTTTGACTAAGGGGGTCGAGACCACGCCAGGACCTGTGAGCAAGGGGTCTGGACCAAAGCTCATCTTGCTGGTTGAGTTATCCTGATTGAAGGGGACTAAGCAGTGGGAGAATTTGCCACCAATGTGAGCGCCTATTTGAGAAGTGAGGGAAAGAGCTCCACCGCCTAGCCCAATAAGGCCTGACCCTTTGTCATTGAAAGTGCCACCGTTGCTGTGCCCACAGCCGACTACCACCCCGCGAATAGAAGTACTCCGTGTAGAGGCCGTGGAGGTGGTTGTAGCAGAGTTGAAAGAGGCAAAAGTTAAGGTTTCGGTCGCAAGCTCACCATTAGTGTACGATCCGTCACCATAAGAATATTCATAGGAGCAAACTCCTTGCTTAGTGCAAGCACCTCTGCTCTCCAAGCTATCACAAGCATTGGACTCGCATGACAACGGCTTAAAACTTGACGATCTCTTGGGATTAAAGATGGGCAATCTCTGACGGTAGCATTGCTCACAAGGCTGGCATTGCATCCACGTCAGATCACTTCCTGTGTCTGCGATCCCAAGGAATGGGATCGGCGGGGTACCAATGAGTAAGTTCATTAGGTATTCACCACCTGCAGGGACAATAGAGGCTTCCACCGTGGTTTCTGAGGCTGATGCTTGCCTGAAGTGGTGGAGCCGCATGGTGGACCGACGAATGGAGTCCGCGAGACGGGCATACTTGGTCTTGGATGGATTGCGCAAGGGGGATAGGGGCGAGTCGCGATGGATGAGATCAATGGTGAACCTTTCATGGCATGATTCCGCAAACGAAAAGCAGATGATCAGGGCCGCGATTAGGATCATAACATGATTACAACTCATCTTGCTTTTCGTGTTCTTTTATCAACGATAGACAAAAGGAACTGCGCTACTAGGAATTATATATATAACAGAAGATCATACAGTGTGAAACATGATAATGTGAAGAGACGAGGAAAGCTAGAGAGACATATGAGCATGTAATTGAGTGAATACATTGAACATGTAATTAACAAAAGTATGATAAATGGTGATGATGATTTAAGTTTCATAAAACATTAAGTGGAAGGCTATCTCAAGGGTCATTAATCAGGAAAACAATACACTGTATTATTCATCCCATTGCTGCTAAAAAGAGAGATTTGGAGCATTATAAGAAAGTTTTTTGCAGGTGAATTGAACTTTTATTTATGATGAAATTTACATTAGGAGCGTTACCACAAAATGATAGTATTATCTAGTCGAGTAAGTCTCTGAGCTTATAATTTCCTTGGAATTCAGAATGATGTGGTGAGAAAATTGCTGAAGATGCTTCTCGGATACAGAGACAAGTTTATGTAGCAGGACTACACGCCCAAGCCACGGCACCTTGGCTAGCTGCAATTAACACAGAGGCCAACCAGTTTCGTGACCTTATATTTAGCATCTTATACTGTGAAGTGTGAATGGAGCAAATAAAATGTTAGATTGCAATTGTCTAGAGATTGCTGGGAAGATATTACACCTTCAGGAACTTCATTGCTGCAAGAATTTTATGCTTTCTTCTACTCTGTCATAAAGTCTAGAAGAAGAAGAAGTTCCATCCCTTGTTTAATTGATGAGCAGGGTCATAAGCTAACTGAAATGCAGGATATCAGCTCTGCGCTCTTGAAGTTCTTTTTTTTTTATTATTTATTTATTTATTTATGATAATTGAATAGCATCAAAGTTTAGGTAATTCCAGGAAAGCAAAGCCTTGGAGGTTACAATATAACTACTCCATCCGTCCCATAATAATTACAACATGTACGTATTTTGTACTATTCTATATGTATGAATATAAATCTTGTTTTCATATCAAATCACGTATGATCGTCCCGCAAAAGTGCACCGAAAAGTTCATCTTATTGATATAGGTATTACTATTAAACCGATTAAGTTTTTCCTTATGATATTACATAAAACCTTACAGACCAACACTAGTCCTTTCAGTGTATTTTGACGTCACTCGCACACACCCTAGGAAACTTTCCATGAGGTCACGCTATTATTTTTTGTCCACGGCCCGATGCTCACAAACACTACTTCAGGAGAAACTCCACTATGTTCGAGTGCAGTCCTGTCCACGCTCGGGTACGGTTGTCGACATATTTGAGTCTGTCTCTTGATTCTTGAATCTTGTTCAAGACCTATAAGTACCCCATGTCATTAGGTCTTTGATGTACGAGAGCATGAGATCAATTCATAAAGATTGCTCTAGGGTTTGGTGAGCGGAACACAAACGAGATCTAGTGGGTTTGGATAGAGATGGTCGTTGTAATCTGGTTATTGATTAGTGATTGTTTTCCCAAGAGCTTTTTCTTCCCCTTGAGGGTTTTTCCAATGTAAAGATCTGGTGCCGTTGCATTCGTTTATTGTTTTTATTGCTCTTTGTGTTTGCTTGTTCGGGATTGAAATCATCTTCGGGTCGCATAATCCCTAACACATCCATCCTAGTATTACTCCACATCAAGCACGATTAACTGTGGAATTCTAAAATAATGGGTTATCGAAAAGAAAGATACACACCTTATTGATATAGGTAGTGCTATCAAACCATTTAAGTTTTTTCTTGGGATATTACAGTTCTGATTTGACTTATCTTTATGGGATCATCTGGGAAGAATGGGATTTCTTTCAACTCTTTCATAGGCCTTGGCCTTTCCTTCAGTCTCTTTGGCTCTAGTCTCGAGCGAAAGTCTTCCTTAGTCAAGCCTCTGAGACGCTTCATTTTAGGATAGTCAGACAACACTGGCGGGATTTCCTCTAATTGCCTCGGACTTCTACTTCTCCGTATGAAGTTGGGAATTTAAACATCAAGTAGCATAGAGCGGTGATGATCTTCAGGTCGATGATAGATGATCTTTACAGGTGTAACGTCTCAAGATTTTCTGTGCAATACCTGTGAGACACGTGACGTTATCGCCGCTCTAAAATCCTTGTGAAGCAAGACGACAAGATTACAGGGGTTTAAGTATCAGAAACATAGAAAACTAACAAGAAATATTCAACTTGCATGTCTTAAATTACATGAAAATCAAATATCCGGAAATATAAACGAAATGTTACGGAAAGTTAAATCTAATCATTATCGCTATGTAACTATCAATTACACGATTCTTTATTACCTGAAACAAGCACGTAACCATGAGCTCGAAAGCTTAGTAACATAAGATACACGTTCATTTCAGGATCCGACATGCTTATTATATCATGTGTTTCCCATGCATAAAGAGGATGCAATGTAAACAACACCGATCAATCATATGCAAAATATATATATATATATATATATACATAATAAAAATTCAAGTTGATCAGTTTAATCCTTATTTCATTACTTTTAACTTCCATTAAAGGTTTTAAGGCTCTTCATGTATTTCATGTCATGTCGTATTGATTTTCGTAACTTTTTACAACTTGATAACATGAGAGGAGTTACCATACGAATTTAATATGTTACCTAGTATGACCGTATTATGAATAATTAAATAAGCTTGATGGTCTCTAAAATCGACCAAGAACGATTGATTTCAATCAAGCACGGTCATAACTTGATGCCGTTGGATACATACGAAAGGATTTACATCCTTCTTAGTTAGTTATGTAACTGTAACTCTCCCAGTCATTGATATTTACAGAAATTTTTTCGTATTCAAAATTTTAAGATTTTCAAATATTTAATATGAAATTAATCATACTAATTTGACAACGTATGATCTTCCTGTTCACACAAGACATAATGTTTTACTCTCTACAGCAGAAAAACGGCTGTCACTTACCGCACAGGTGATAACCCCATTAAATAGTCATATATAATTGCGTAGTCTTAAATTAAGCACAATAGTGTAAAATTATGGGTTGGAAGTAGTCGTGATCGTACAAGGACGCACTTCATAGCCCTTCTTCTTCGGCCGAGCGAGTGGACTGGGAGAAGGAATCCAGCCATGAACGCCCCCGACCGATACGAGCGATTCGTCGTCCCCGAAGGCACCAAGAAGTACCAATCGTCCCCCTTTCCGATCTCTCCATCTCTCTCTTCTCTCTCAAATGTTGTCATCTCTTGTTGGAATGTTTTGTTAGGGTTTCGTATGAGAGAGACACGAAGATAATCAACGCGGCGTCTTTCACCATCGAGCGAGAGGATCACACCATCGGCAACATCCTTCGCATGTATGAACTCGCCATGATTTGATTTGGATTTGGTATTTTGTTTTGATGTGTGAGGGAAACCCTAATTTTTAGGTGGGGTGGTGTGGTGTTTGGTGATTGCAGGCAGTTGCATAGGGATGATAATGTTCTGTTTGCTGGCTACAAGTTGCCTCATCCTCTTCAGTACAAGATCATCGTCAGGGTGAGTGGCCCGAACGCGATTATCTGTTTTTATTGATTGGTTTTGTCTGTTGGTTTAGCTTAACTGTCTTGAAATATTATAACGTTCTGTATTTTTGTTTTAATTCCAATTGCTAGTTCAGTAGGCTGAATTTTGTAAGGCATGCCATGAAGACACTAGTCTTACTTGCTCGTATACGAAGAACAATTGCTAGTTCAGTACGATTTCTATGTCTTGCTCAAATTCAGTAGAATACTCACCACAGATTGTCATGTACTTGCGTGGTCATTTGGACTTGGTCTTCTACTTCTCATATATGATGTTCTTTGTGTTGAATGAAATTATGCGGATGCACTTGATAGTTGCAAAATGATAGCTTATTTTAAGAACAAAATCTTTCTTATATTGTTCATTCAGCATGCTGAACAGCGAATGCAGCATCTGATATATGATGACTCTTCAATGACACCCTTCCCGTCGTTTCCGAGCAATTTATTACCAGAAATTACTTCGGGTGATTGTTCAGACTCTTCGCAGTATTTGAGAGGTCCCTTTTTTTGTGATATATTCAATGATTAACTTTCAGGCCTAGGATCAACTTAGATAGTTCAACTGATTGCTATAATACAAGTTTTGTCTCTAATTTAGAGTTAGCTGGGTCTCCCAAGTCTTAGCTTCGTGTTGAAGCCTATAAGTTGGGACAAAATGGTTCCATTTTGCACCTGCGTACATTTCCAATCGAACTAGGTAATAGAATGCTTTTGCATTAGGACTTCTAGATTTTCTATTGTGTTTATTTTCTTGTATATGGAGTAGACTGTCTTCGGCCACCCATAGCATCTCTTGCACATTGGCCCTTTCCCTTTGACAGGTTGATGAACATTAATCTGCTTGTCCGTCTGAAAATTGAGACGTAGCTTATAAACTCTTGTTGCTTTGTAGATTCACACTACTAGCCAGTCTTCACCTACTCAGGCATATAATCAAGCCATCAACGACCTCGATAAGGAGCTTGATATTTTGAAAAGTGCATTTGAGGTAAGGCATGATTACTAGTGTGTCAATCCTTTCTTGACTGATTGTTCCAACGGTAGAAGCCCTTTTTTTAGCTTCTCTTTACTGTTTGCTTAAATTTCACCTGCTTGCTGGTGCGAGGCTTTTTGCCAGTATATAGCATGTTTGCTGTGGTTGGATTATTTTCCGCGGAAAAGTGTTGCGCCACAAACACCTTAGTCCCTTTGTGGTGTTAATCTGGCTCACGTTTATTTATCCCACCAAGTAGAATTTGATTTATCCCACTAAGTAGACATCGATACTATAGTTTTTAGGGATTTTTACTAAATACCACCCAAAATCTTCATTATTTACAAAAAAAAAAACTACCAAAATCTTTATAATTACATAATGCCAACCCAAATTGTCTTCAGCTCGTCACCTTAACTACTACTGTCACACCCCATATGACCATGAGCAGAGATTCAAGACTTGTTTGACGTGTTGGCTATTGAGTATTGACCACACAACTTCCCAAGCAGGCCAAGCCCTCTTCTTTCATCTGGACATGAGGACTGGTTAGGACGTGGTTTAATTCCTAGTGTATGTTGTTTGAAACAGTATCTTAATGCTATGCCGAATGCACCTTTTCTTCTTCATATGGCGATATGTCTGATCCTCATTATTGAGTTGACAGTTTAAATCCTTTCTGTGCAGACTGAGTTGGCAAGGGTGAGCTGAAGTTGTTCTAAGGGTGCTGTGCGGGCGAAGCTTGTTTCTTTGTAATAGCTGTGGACCTTTATCTTGATATTTGTAATAGCTTGCTCTTTGTGGCTTTCGTAGACTGGAAAAATCTTGTTTACTAGTTGAACTGGATGCACGTCAGTAAATGTATGGTTTATGAAACATTAACAGCAGCAGAGTTGTTCGAACTCATTGATACTACATTGGAGGTACTAATCTGGTGTTTCTTTAGAGCCCCAGATTGCTGCAAAAAATGTCTTGTGATATTAACTTATTTTATCTTCTCCATTGAAAACTCTTGCGATGCAAAATATTAAAGCAAAAATAATTAAGTAAATAAATTTTTTTTTTTTAAAAAAGTTCTCATATATGTGTGGTGATCTTGCTAATAACAACTCTTGTTTCTCAGAATGGAATCTATAAATTAGTACAAGTTCTTTTTAGCTATTGCTAGAAAATCCCTTCATTATCTTATCATCTCATAACATGTATGAAATACGTAATTTAAATAATCAGTGATATTTCATGATAAGTTAAAAAACAATGTTAGATCATCGTACGAAAGTGGATCAAACTGAAAGATTTGAATATACTACATCGAGACAATGAATAATAAACAACGCACGAATTTAACGTGAAAAATTCGAGTATCGGAAGAAAAACTCATAAAACATCACCACAAACCGTGATAACAAAACATTATATGAAGAGAGAATTAAAGAGTCTATCAAATCGTATTATATTGCATCTTTACTTTTATAAACGACTAATGCATGAGTTATATTTATAGATCACGTTATACGCACGACCCGTGCACCATACCCACGGCTTATGACGTACGACCCGTGCACCATACCCACGGCCTATCCTGGACCGCACTGAAGAAATGCGAATCTCTAGGTCCCATGGCCATGCGGCCTTGCATGGCCTCCTCTGGTCTTGCACAAGCATTTCCCTAAACCATCAGACACGGTTCGTGTTGACCTCCAACTCGTCTTTCTTGATCGAAGATCACATCAATGGTCTCATATCATATTAGATATATCATTTCGACCATATCTGTCGTATTGGATGAACGTCTATGCATATCCATTGAAAATGTAAAGTAGTCAACAATCACAACACAAACTTTGTCTTGACAATGATGAAAAATCAAAACGTTATAAAATAATACTCCTTTCATTCCATATGTTGAACTTGGTACCAAGATTAAGGAATATGTTGACTTTTATGAAATTTACCAATTTTCCCTTTAAAAAAAATGGAGTGAAAAATGGAGGAAAAAAGTGATAGTGAATTAAAATGTGATATAAATTGTGAATAATTTAATATTTTATATCATCCATTTTTGTTAAATAAAAACATATTATAGATTTATAGATATCCTAAAATGATAAAATGATAAATTTATTTTAGGCCTGAGGGAGTATACATAAGGGTGAGGAAAAATATCCGAAAACTGAATTATCGAACCTAACTGAACAAAAAAATTCAAATTCGGTACGATAAATTCGATTTTTGATAATTCGTTTATCGAGTTTTTGTTTTTACTTGAAATTTGATTTCGATTTTGGATTTCAAAGAAATTAATATTATTTTTTTCTTTTTTATTATTCACCTTTAGATCTTTTTCTATATTGATTTATTTAATAAAAATGTTTATACTAAAAATTCTATTATTATCTAGATAAAGAATTTATAACTTAGTTTTTATTTTTTATTTTTTGAAACTCTTTTTAAAAATATTTTTTACCATAAAAAATTGTTTTTTTAATCCTTTGAAAATTCGATAAAAATCGAAATCGAAACCGAAATAACCAATATATTTCGGTTCATTTTTAATTTGAGAAAATCGAATTAAATTTGGTTTACCGAAACAAAACAAAAAAAGTAAAAATTCTCACATGGTATTATTTTTTGGAGACTTATTTTCAAAGAGACCATGAAGTAAACTTTATTCCCACAAGGTATCACTTTTATCAAAAAAAAAACCACCTGGCATTTCCTAATTTGTCATTTTCTTTGATTTTTCATTGTTTTCTTCTTTTATTTCTTTGTCCATCATCGACCATCAACGTCTCCTCATCTTCTATCATTATCATCATCATCTGCAACATAAACTTCTTCGATCATTATCATCATCTGCGATCATCATCATCTCCATGATCGATCTTCGATTTGATCTAATCGAACGGTGATATGTATTTGATTGATCATCGATCTCTAGGTCAGTCTTTCGATATGCAAAGGCTGGTATCCGTCGATGGTACTTAGTTGATTCACCACTCTCAGACCCGCTGCTTCAGGGGTCAACGATTACTGAATGCCTGACAATATTCGCTGGTGTAGCTAATTGGTGTGCAATTGATTAGATAGATTGTATATATGGTTTGCGAAAGATCTCGTTATACTATCATAGGTTGATGATCAAATAAAAAAGAAAAATAAAATCAAACATTAACCTTGAGCGTTAACTCGAATAACTGCTATTGGATGAAAATATGAGAACAATACCTTGTTAAGCAATGCAGTATGCAAACAACAGGAGCGTGCATTCCCCCCTATATTGGAGTTTTTTGCACCCCACGACTCACCCCCTTGCATCAAAGCAGCTGAATATTTTTCCCATTGAATCTGAAAACTTATACAATTAGACCGAATCAAGAATTTCTCAAGTCATGAACTGAGCTAAAATATAACAATGCTTCCATAGGCACTTTTTTATATAAAGTATAGATTAATGTACATTGCAACACATTGGCACATTTTTTATCAGATACAAAACTATAGCAGTATCGCTAATCATGAGCAACCGGCAATATTCTTGATTAGTTAGGCACTATATTACTGCTTCTTTATAATTCAATGTACATTGTTGTCATCATCATTATTTTCATCGATTTGATCTAATCCCACGGTGGCTATATATTTGATCGATCATCGATCATTACTTAGATTGTCTTCATCCATGGATCATCCTTCTTTTTTGTATGAAAGATGTAGTGAGGAGAACCATGTCAGATGTTTTCCTAAACAACTCTGATCCAAATCATAAAGTAGTAAGTCTTACACCACAAGTAGTATGTCTTGTTTCTGAACTAGTACGTCTCAACTAGTACATCTTGTCCTTAAACCGTGGCAAATGTTTGTCTGAAACTAGTACGTCTTGTTTCTGAACTAGTATGTTTGAGTAATAATGAACAATAGGAGAAACTAGTAGTACGTCTGAAACTAATACGCCTTAATTCTGAACCTTGGCATGTGTTTGCTTGAAACTAGTATGTCTTGTTCCTGAACTAGTACGATTGAGTAATTGAGATCAATATGAGAAACTTAGTACGTTTGAAACTAGTACGTCTCAAACTAGTACGCCTTATTTCGGAACCGATGTAGATATTTGCCTAAAACTAGTATGACTTACTTCTGAACTAGTACGCCGGAGTAATTATGATCAATATGAGAAATCAATACGCCTTACTCCTTAACTTGTACGTTTAAGTAATTGTGATCAAAGTCAAAAAATAATATGCCTTGTTCTGAACTAGGTATACTAGTTTTTATTTAGAAATACTAGATTTTTTAACACATATTATATACTCATCAATTTGTTTAGGCATCTTACTTTTTCAATTTACATAGGTGTACTACTTTTTGTTTAAACGTATTAGTTTTTATAACATGTTTTTCACTAGGCGTATTACTTTTTTTACATGCGTATTAGATGATATACATGATGTGTTTTTCATTAGGCGTATTACTTTTATGGCATAGACATACTAGATGATATACGTGATATATTTTTCATTATGCGTATTATTTTTTTTACAAGTGTAATAGATGATGTATTTTTTATTAGATGCATTATTTTTTTTGTAGAGGTGTTCTAGATGATATATTTTTTACTAGGCATTTTTTTTCACAGACATACTAAATGATGTACATGATTTATTTTTCAGTAGATGTACTATTGCTTTTGTACTATTTTTTTATATGCATACTATAATTTTTCATAAATGGACTAATTCACTATCTTCTTATTCATCCTTACAACCTCAACCCGATCACCACGACCACCACCCCACTGTCTCCCTATCACATCATTAACGTTACGAATATCATTTTCCACTTAATTTAATTCTGAACAAAGAGCCTCTAGACAAAGTGAATTCTTTCTTCTTTCATCCAAAAAATGACTACAATAAACACACATCGCCTCGTTGGATAACACGACACCAGCACTAGTCAACACTCCGACCAAGCACACTGTCACCATCGTCCCGCTCTATTCTAATAAATGTGTTTCCGTCGATGAAGATATAACTGTCATTGTCGACGATGAAGGATCAACATGAGTGTGTTATGGATGTGATAATGGTAAGGTGGTGGATGAGGATGGAATGATAATGTGAATATTTTTGATAAATTTGAACCTCAAAGAAATTAAAATTTATTAATGATAATTGTTTAAAATTATTTTGAAAAAAATTTCAGTTTTTATCAAATTATCACCCTGACATACGAGGAGAAAATTACTACTTCACCCTCGCCCTCGTCCCTTCCCCCTCCTCAGTCCTCATCTCCCCTCTCCTCTCTCCTTGTCGCTCCCACGACTCTCCCATTCCAATCAATCTCATCATCCATGGAGGACACCAAAACCCTAACCCACCCACAGCCTCCCCAATCCTCCCTCCTCCCACAACAACAACAACAACTGCAACAACACCAGCAACAAATGCTTCTCTTCCAACAACTCCAACAACAACAGCACCAACAAAAACAACAGCAACAACAAGCCGCCATCTCCCGCTTTCCTTCCAACATCGACGCCCATCTCCGCCCCCTCGGCGGCTTCAATCGCCCCCTCAATTTCGCCAACCCCACTCCTAACCCTAACCCCAATCCCAATCCCAATCCCACTCCTAACCCTAACCCTAACCCTAATTCGAGTGTGATTGGGAGTGCTGGGGTTCAGCAGCAGCAGAGGGTGATGGGGAGGGTGGGAGGGGCAGCGGGAGTGGTGATGGGAGGGAATCAGGCGGAGCTGCAGATGGCGTATCAGGACGCGTGGAGGGTCTGTCATCCGGATTTTAAGCGGGCGTTTGCATCGTTGGAAGATGCCTGTGAGAGGTAATGTAATGTGTTGGGATTGTGATTGCGGAATGTCGTTGATTAGGATTGGAAAATGGCGCTGGGCATTACGTGACTGTGTGGTCGATTGAGTCAAGCTTGACGTATGGATTTGAATACCATCGGTTTTTGTAGTAGTGCAGCTCCCTGATTCGGGCTTTCAATATTCTGGCCAAAGGTGACTATGAGGAAAGATGATAGCTTGCAATGACCATAATCTTGTGGATTGTTGTTTATTCGATGAATACTTTTAAAGAGCTGGTTCCCCTTCCTGTTTCATGAATTTTTTTTATCTTATTTATTTTCATTACCTTTTGTGGCATGGTAATAGATGAGATACGATAAGTGTTAGGTGAAACTAAAGATATCAATGAGACTGAGAAGCAAGGCTTTCCAATGAATATGTGATTGAACAAAAATGATTGCACTTCAGGAAGCAAAGTGGGCTGCTTCATGGATGCTTTACAAGTGGATTTGGGTGTATAAACTATGAAGTTGCCACATGTTTCGACGAGATGCTTAGTAGTGCAACTCGTTGCTGGATAGGACCAAAACTACTAGGTATTATCCAAATTATCTCCTTGAATATCACATCTAATGATGGTATTCCAGACTAGCAGTGAGGTTAGAAATCTAAGTGAAGAACGTTGAATTCTGAGCGAAACCATGAAACATGATGCCTTTAGTCAAATTGAGTCACACTGGAGGAAACAGCTTTAGTAAATCTTGTTTTGAGCTCTCCCCAAATCTTGACTCCTGAGATTCTTAATTGTGTTAAACAGAATATATTATTAAATAAAAGGTTCATAGCATGGATGAGGTACTGAAACTTGAAAATGTCTTCCTCTACTACCTGCTAGTAGGCACCAAAGAATTATGAAGTATATTTGCTTTTGGCTAAGCTGAATTACGGCAGATCCTTCTTCTTGGGTTTTCTTCTTCTTCTTTTTGGTTTATTTGAGGCTGGTAGCATTGACAGGAATTATTGAGCGAGTTACCTAGGTTTGTGGTATTATGGGGAGAAATCAGTATAAGAAAAAGGAGTACTGTATTCAGAGTAATCAAAGCAAGGTCTTTAACTCCCTCTCGGATATTGGTTTTATATTGTGGAATTTTGATTAATTAGCAGAACTGAGGGCTCACATCTCATGTTTTTGTTTTGATTAACTTATAACATTGGAAACAACGAATTTGAAATCCTTCTGCTGAAAATTTAAAGAGAAAAAGCATGAAACCCATCTGAAGTTTTAAAATATACCGATGATCCCCTCATCAACTCATTTATATGGTGGTGTTTTGTGCTAAAATAATTCGATTTCCTTTAAGGTTAGCAAAGAATATACTGTCGATCCTTTTATGAAGTTCTTTTAATGTGATTTCGTGCCAAAAAGAATACGATATATTTTGACGTAGAGGGGTTAGGTGTTTATTTTTATACTTGATGGGGGTCATTTGTCTCGATTCAACACTTTGGAGGGGTTGAATGCCATTTTTCCATATTTAAATGCACCAAATGTATTGCTTGTTTGATTTTGGGTCTTTCATCATTGTCCTATGGTTTCATTATCTTCGGCCTTTGCTACTTGCAGGTTATTACCTTACCATGTTGTGGCAGACTACGAGGCTGAAGAAGATGATAGGATACTTGACTCTGACACGACAGGCCAGATGCTTTCGCGATCCCAGCAGTGGGATCATAATATTGCTGCAAAGGTGGCAGAATTCACTGCAACCTTCGAAAAGCAGGTTCTGGCATTTAACATAATAACTCGGAAGAGGGCCTTGGGTGAGTTTCGGTCCGAGGAGAGACTAATGGTCGAGCAGGCTCTTTTCCAAGACGAGAAAAGGGCAATGATGGAAATGAGGGCTGAGATTGAATCAAGAGAAAGGGCAGGTCGGGAAGCTCATGAGGCCAAACTACGGATGGCTGGCATCCAGGCAGAGCAGGCTCGTGCAGAGTCTCTAGCAGTTAATGCTGAGTTGAGGGCTCGGGCGCCAATCCGGGGTAGCGCCCTTGGATCTCAAGGCAATGATGCTTTAGTGGGCCACGACTTGATGGAACAAGAAAGACAAGTAAATCCTGATGAGTTGATGAATGGATGGGGAAATAATGGGCAGCGGGAGGAGAAAGAGCCATCTGAGGATTTCTTGAATGATGAGGAAGCCGAAAATGGAGATACTGCGACCCAAGAGGAGTGGCGCGATGCAGAAGAATTCGATCTGAATTCTAGATAGATGCAAAAGATTTGCCTTTTTAGTATAGTTACTTTTCCAGATTGTCCGTGGACGAAGTTCTACACACCATTTGGCCCACGGATTACCTTTGGCAGTTGTGGACAGATAGGGCTTCGGTGGTTGATCTCAGGCTGTTCTCCTTTTCCATGCTATACAGTACCCTGCAACCAGATGAATTGTCGCATCTGTGGATGAACTATGACTCTACGAGGTATTTGTAGGAGATTTCTATGAGCAGCACTGGAGCAAATTGATATGATGATAATGAATGGTACTGTATTATGTTGGCAGATGTGCTGCGATTTGTGGCCGCTTTTCTGGAAATTTATGCATCTTCTGTTGCTTTGTTAGGCGCGAATTTGTAGGACATCTTTTCTTCATGAAGCATCTGTTGGTGATGCTCATTGGTGTGTTATGCTGGTTGCTGTTTTCATCTTCCCTTCAATTTGCTTTGTTATGCATGTTTTGTATCGCGATAAACATGCATGTATTTTGCCAAGAAAAGAGATGCAACAAAAAGTTTGAAGTAGAGTCGAACATTCTGTGTCAGCGCCTTGCCTGGCAAGACAAAGCAAGCATGAAGCACCGATACACTAGGTAGTATGACAAGGCACCAAGCTCCCATCGCCATCCCTTCTCACTGTCGCTGCCTTCTGAACTGATACGTAACCTTATTGGAGTTCATTTGCACTCTTTTGGTTCGCAACTCCGTTAGACTTGTGATAGGAATGTGCAATCCCTCCATTTGTATAAAAATTGATATAGCAAACTAGAATGTATAAATTGTAATATAGTTAGATTGTTTAGGCGAGAAGTCAAGTAGGGAGTTGCAATTAAGGTCAGTTTAAAGTAGAGTCGAACATTTTGTGTCAGCGCCTTGCCTGGCAAGACAAGGCAAGCATGAAGCACCGATACACTAAGTAGTATGACAAAGGCACCAAGCTCCCATCGCCATCCCTTCTCACTGTCGCTGCCTTCTGAACTGATACGTAACCCTATTAGAGTTCACTTGCAATCTTTTGATTCACAACTCCGTTAGGCTTGTGATAGGAATGTGCAATCCTTCCATTTGTATAGAAATTGATGTAACAAACTAAAATGTATAAGTTGTAATATAGTTAGATTGTTTAGGCGAGAAGTCAAGTAGGGAGTTGCAATTAAGGTCAGATGTAGAAGTACAGACGGTTACAGATACACAGACATGATGCAGATCACTTGGTGTAAACTACTATGAGGACTCGAGATGAACAACTAATATATGTACAAGCAACAAAAGGTTTGAAGGCTTCACAAGGAGGACTGAGCTTGCAGACGAAGACCACGATGGCAAGGCATAAAGCTGAATCAGACTATGCAGACGAAATGTTGCAGCAGAGACTGTGTGCAGACAAGATGTTGCAGCAGATACTGTGTGCAGACGAGATGTTGCAGCAGGCTGGATTGCAGTAGAGATGATTGTAAGAATGAGGTCGAAGGTTTGAAGTCAGTCAAGTGGAGATTCAAATTAAAGTAGCAACGGCACGAAAACTGGGATAGTGGAATGCTAGCGTTAAAAACAAGATGGTGGCAAACACTAGTGGGAAAGTGACCCTCCAGGAACAGTGGGTTGTCTACAAAAAAAAGTTCGTTCCTTGAGCCTATAAAAGAGAACCGGTGAAAGCTTACTTAAGTGCTGCTATTGTTGAACGTTGATTCAAAAGCAAAAGAATGCAAAGCAATCAAGCAACAAAAAGATTACTCGAGAAAGCCAAGTCGTGAAGATACGATCGAAAATGTCACTAGTATGCAGAAGAACAAAATCTTGCAGTAGAGTCTAGAGTTCGGATCTGTGCAAAGTCTCTAGGTTTTTTGCTTTTCATACGAGTTTGATAACTTGTAAAAGGAAAGTCTCTTGTAAACAAAAACAAGAAGATAGTGATACTCACCTTTTGGATTGACTACACTGATCATTAAGGGAATACTGGACTAAGTTTTCGATCATCATTTGATATCGAGTGTCTGAACCAGTATAAATATTATGTCCACTTACAGCATTCATTATACTAATGCTTAGAATTGTTTTTAATAAATTATCACAGCCTAACTCGAGATAAAGACTCAAGGAGTTGCAAATCTCTAGTGCAGACCAGATAATATCATCTACAGACTATTAAGTTAGTCTACACTCAATATTAGTCTGCACAATATCATTATTCCGTAGAAAAGATAATTAAATTCTCAAACAACCTATTCACTCCCCCTCTAGGTTGAAACTCAAACCTTACAGCTTGTTTGGATCTTTGCTTGCTGTCCTTGAATCATGCTGGACTCTTTAAAAGATGTGGTTGCGACGCCACAATCTAAGCTTCACAGGAGTTGCCTGACTCGGGTCTTCCCTGCTACAAAAACATACACAAAGCCTTTCAGCAGATACTGGAACTTTAAACCATAAGACTTTTGTATTTGTTCATCTTTGACCCGTAAAGCAATCAGACGACCTCAACCAACTTCTCATAGAGTTTTTTAGATTCGAGCTTATTGAGCTTAGAGCATTCAAAATGGATCACAAATTTCACCATCGAACTCTAAAACAATCAGTAAAACTTTGAGAATAGAGGATCGCGGAGCAAAATGATTACATCCGCATTGATTGCATATCTAAAAACTCCAAATTGATGACGTGTAAAGCAATAATGGAGAATACAAAATTAGAGAGACCCAAAATACTGACGGGTTCATAGCTCGGAAGTAAGTGGATTTTGATCCGCTGATCTCTCCTCATATTAAAGGAATTATGGTGAATCGTTTATCATGTGGGGGTGGAATGATCCTCGATACAGGAGAATTTGGTATAAAAAGTATCGAAAAAAGGTGCAGAGGAATTTTTTTTTTTTTTACTTTCAAGTTTATCCCATAGTGTCTCCTTAAATTCCACGTAAATTTTCTTTGTGTTTGGAAAGTTTCTTTTCATGGCATCGTTGCAGATGCTGTTATTGAGCTTATTTATAACCATACCCAATTCAGATTTTTGATGCTGTTATTGGATGGGCCAGGCCGAGTCGTCGACTGCATTGCCAAGTAGCATTGGCCCGGCCATTCCATCCAATGAGCCCATCAGCAGCAAAGAAGTGGAAAGTGTGGAAACTGCTTCATCAACAGCAGCCAAAGCTCAATCTCTATTTTCCCGATCGATTGAGGTTCGAATTCTATCCTCTTCAATTCAATTCTGCGATCGCCAATTCGATTTAATAATGTGTTCTATGTGTCTAGTGATTGAAAATCAAACGCTCGAGTTTAAGATTTCGAGTTGGATGCTTGCTTGAAGCTTTTCTTATGTCGCCGATTCGGCGCCTGCCTTTGCTGTGGAAGTTCGTACTATTATTTCAGTTGAGATCATTCGATTGTGCCAAAAGGATAGAAACTTTCATCACTTTGATTGAAACGGTGATTTCGTATTGCTGCTATATCGAGGGTTGAATTCGATTGAATCGCAGCCTGCCCGATTGAGTAGAGCATTGGGGTTTAAGTTACCATATGTTGTTTCAGGCGACTGAAGTGAGTACTTCTAATGGATGATGCAAAGGAGTCGGAGATCCAACAGGAGTCAGAGATACAATCATTCAAGTGTTTGAAAGTGTTTTTGAGTGTTTGAAATTCATTTTAAGAATTTTTTTTTTCAAATTTTTGCTTTTTCAAGTCATTTCATTTGTTTTTATGGTGTTTTCAGCATCGCTTTTGAATGTTTTAAGTTCATTTCATGGGTCTTTTAATATATTTTTGTATTTTCAAGTCATTTGAGATTGTTTTATGATGTTTTATCACTTTCAATTCGTTTTTGTGTCTTTTCTCATATTAGTTGCGGTTCTTTAAGGGTGTTCTTACAACTTCTCATTCAATTTTTTGGTCCATGAGAATATGGTTTGGACTTCACGTGATCATTGTTCCCGAAACATATTATTATTATAGAAACTAAATTGCTGCTGCCAGCTTTGAGGGCCTCCAAGACTCGCGGTTTACCATTTGAGATTCTATTTGTGCTTTCTGTTGAATCAGTATGGGTAACTCATGGGTTGTTTCGCAAAGTAGTTGGGTTGCGTCATTTGAGTTTAGAACCACCTGGCTAGCTTTATTTGAAGTACTCAAACATGAAATGCTTTGTAGTCGCAGTCAATGTTATACTCTGATAGACCATGAGAAGTGCTTCACCCCAATTATTTATCGCTACAACCAAATCAATGACTTCTGATTTAAAGGACGGGTAAGAAAGCAAGGAAGCATTTGACTTTGGCTGGAGGTTATGCCTTTGGAGGATTCTTTTTTATGTAATAAAAATGAATTAAATATTCTGGTCGAGGCCATGAGTGATTTCCTCTTAGAGAAAATTTTAATTTCATTAGCTCTATGTGGCACTGCTTAGGAGCAGGGTTTGTCTGAAAAAAACTCGAGGGACATCAATTAATTGATTTGTAGTACTTGGTTGAACTCACTTTCATTGATTTGGTTTCTGGTTCGGTAGAACTTTAACCTTAACTAATAATGAAATGTTTGTTTATCTTTGTGTTATTTCTTATGCAAGATAAAGCACGTATTGGTTTCATATAACTTTTTGGGTTTAAGCTATCACTTTTCTTCCATAGAACAAGATGAAGAAAATGACAGCGTGACAGAGAAGGCGGCATTTGCTTATGGCGAACCTGTTCAGAATGGTGCAGGGCCTCCGAAGGTGGACACTTATGTGGAGGTTCTCTATGAGAAAGTTACTAAACAAATTATTATGGAAGGCCATGCTCAGAAACCATCAAAATACACAACGTGCTTCTGTAAGTGCCTAGTAATAAGAAATGCACTTTAGTCGTATGAAAGTTTCTTTCGTGGTTCAACTTCACTGCTATTGAATACTGGAAGTATGTCTTGATCATTGTGTACTAACGTGTACAAGTATTTTTCCTCCAGTGCATTATAGGGCATGGACTGAGAGCACTAATCACAAGTTTGAAGATACATGACAGGAGAACGGCCCGTTGAATTAGTTATAGGAAAAGGTACTTTCACCATTATCCTCAGGCTCTTTAGGCGATGCATTTTATGAAACCCCAATACTATCTTCCAAGCGCGCCGCTGTGTCGTAGTGTAATATATGTGCACTTCTAAAACTGAGGCTTATACAAAGATTTTGTTTCTTGGTTACTATTTTTGATCGCTCATATCTTTAATACTCAGGATGAGGGAGTTTTTTGTATCTAAACCGGTGTCTCATCATGAAATTAGATTTAGTTTTCAACACGATTAAAAACTTATAGGTTAATATGTCATCTGTGGCAGAGAAGCAACAATTGACGGATCTTGGAATTGGCGTGTCCAGCATGAAGGCTGGGGAGCGTGCCCTTTTACATGTTGGCTGGGAACGAGCATATGGGGAAGAGGGAAGCTTTTCATTTCCAAATGTCCCTCCAATGGCAGATGTGCTTTATGAAGTTGAGCTAATTGGATTCGACGATACTGGAGAGGTTATTTCCCTAGAACACTTTTCAAGTCAATAGCTTCCTAATGCATTCGCTTGACTTCCGTGGTTGCATTCTCTATAAGTTTTGATAAATTAACATGAAGTGCTATGTTGAGAGCAATAATTCACACATTTAGTCCAGATGATCTCGTCTTGTAAAGTTTTAACAGATCAGTTCACTACAAATAAATTGCTTGGTTGTGACATTTGCTTGTAGGGTAAAGCTCGGATAGACATGACTGTTGAGGAAAGGATTGGATCGGCAGATAGGCAAAGAATGGATGGCAATGCTTTGTTCAAGGAAGAGAAACTGGAGGAGGCTATGCAACAGTATGAAATGGTTACTCCCTTGAATCATCTTTTTTTGCCATATGTACTTATGGCCTTGGTATCTTTATGGTTTGTGCTCAACTTTAGGTACCCCTGCTTCATCTATTTTTTTCTTGGTGGTTTATCAGGCGAAAGCGTACAATGGGTGATGATTTTATGTTCCGGTTGTACGGCAAATACCGTGATATGGCCTTGGATGTGAAGAATCCCTGCCATCTCAACATGGCAGCTTGTTTGACAAAGTTGAAGCCTTTTGAGGAAGCGATTGTTCAATGCAGTATTGTAAGCATCTGCACGGCCAATATTGTTCTTTTTTATGGGAACTGACAATTGTTGTCCTTGGGATGTCACTGGGTAACCACTAGACTAGTTGCAAGCCAATGTTTAGTTAACCTGTGTTGCATAGAAATGAAACCAACAGATGGCTCATCGTCGAGTATTGCCTGCATCTCCCAAACCCTATCTATGATGGGAATACCTAGGGGCGGTTGTAAATGGGGTGAACGTCCGGTATTGTGTTTCTTAGAGATTTTCCCAGGTGGGAACTCCGTTAAATGGGAACACCGCAACACATGGTGTCAACTTCCCCTCCGGTTTTTGTCATATCCATTGAGTTATGAAACCCCGCAGATGTTCATGTCAGGAATATCACTAGTTAGAGTGCCGTATAGGATAGAGATTCTGTGTTGCGGTGTTTCGTCAGAATTGTGGTTCGACCTTTTTCTTTTCATTCAGTCTGGTTAGACCTTTATAAGTGTTGCGCTCTCGATGGATGTTAGGTCTTGACTGAAGATAAGAACAATGCGAAAGCATTGTACCGAAGAGGGAAAGCCAGAGCAGAACTTGCTCAAACTGAAGCAGCTCGAGATGACTTCCTCAAGCCACGAAAGAGTGCGCCAGAGGACAAGGCAATCCATCAGAGAGTTGCGTCTGCTCGCCGAACATGACAAGGCTGTATATCAGAAGCAGAAAGTGATGTACAAGGGTATTTTTGGTCCATCACCTGTACGCAAGCCCAAGCGCACCTACTGGCTCATTCTCATTTGGGCGTGGTTGGCATCGTTGTTCTCTCAAGTCTTCAAGAGGGTAAAGAGCTTACCTAGCACTACTTGTAATTTATGCTGATCTTGGTTTCAGAATCAACTATATTCTCCTGTTGTAACTTATAGATTACTTGCTGGTATCGCCAGTGTCACTTATCACTGAACTGTTCATTGAAATGTAATCGAGGATAAATAATAATGTTGCCGCTTTTGCATACCAAAGACATTTCGCTCTTGCATTTTTATCCTGGCTCGAAACTGAGAGCCTTGATCCAGTGAGAAAACAGAGCATTGTTAGCTGGTGTCGAGGAAAAGTTGATTCCGGTGAAGAGAAAAATGTTGCACCGAGTCACTCTTTCCGGCTGCGATGATGGTGTTCAATTCGAAACATGGCTGAGTCGTGCATAAGCAAAGAACGATACTTGAGAACTCTGTTGTTTACTAAAATTCCTGGTTGGTTTGATATTGTTAGATTTCCACAAATGAGAGGTCCCAAGATAAAATGTCCACAAACTACATTAAAAAACGTTTATGTCATGTACGGCATCGTCATTTCTCACTTATCCACATCAATCCCGAAAGGGGTCGACGTTTCACACATACGTAAACTTCTAATCATGATTCAACCATCGTTTCGTTGATGATAGATGCCAAGGGATCGAGCCTCTATGATTATCATCTCGAATAAACGTACGATATGATTTTCAAGAGGTTATGCCACCATTGTAAGTTGGTTCAAACAAAATGCTCCACCGGCCATTTCCAACGGCAACCTAAGTCTCCATGTGCATGCAATCCGAGCAAAGAAAAACCAAAACAGCCACCTCTTTGGATTGTGGATTGATTGTGTTGAGCACATCTCAACGGACAAATAAACACAAGTCCCATCAATTGGTCTTTGCTGTTTGAAATGGGACAATAATAATGAAGCAAAATTTGAAGTGAAAACAGTCTTTTTGCTTTATCGAGCATTGTACAGTTTGCTTCATACATCAAGCTCCAGTACACTTCTGCTAAACAACTTCAAAAAAACCCTACTCATATGTGCACTCTCACTATTCTCCTCCTCCAAGGAGCTCAGCAATGACACCATGGATCCATCTCCTCCTCTCCCTCGCCTTCCTCTTCACCACCTCTGCCCTCACAGCAACACCAATCCCATTTCAAGGTAAAATCCCCACATTACCCCTCCTCTTGTACAAGCTGAAAACTCAAGAAGCAGACTTTTTATTGTTCGAAACAGATTCAAGTCTATGTATATCTCTTCGTCTCCAAACCCTCAATTCAAGTTGAGGTTGATTAATTCCGTCAAGAAATCGACTCTATCAAAAGTTAAGTTTATTTAAGAAGATTCAAGAAAATGTTTGGAGTTTCTAACATGTTTCTTGGGTCTACTTCCCAATGGTAACTTTGAGGAGCCACCGAACTCAAACCACCTCAACAAGACGAAGATCCTAGGCAAACACTCCCTACCCAAATGGGACATCCACGGCCTAGTCGAATACATCTCCTGCGGGCCTCAACCCGGCGGGATGTTCTTCGCCGTGGCACACGTGACACACGCTGTGAGGCTAGGAAACAAGGCCTCGATCTCTCAATCCATACCAGTGAAGCAGGGGTTGTTATATGCGCTCACGTTCGGAGCGTCGAGGACCTGTGCACAGGACGAGGTGTTGAGGGTGATGGTGTCACATTCACAGGGTGATCTTCCACTTCAGACATTGTATAGCAGCAGTGGAGGGGATACCTATGCTTGGGGTTTCAGAGCTGAAGGTGATGTTGCTAATGTGAGTTTCTATAATGTTAGGGTGCAAGAAGATCCTGCTTGTGGCCCTTTGTTCCTTTAAAGGAAAACTCGAAGTCTTTTCTTTTGGTCAACCGAATAGCTTGCAAATCCGAAAGACCTTTTAAATCAATTTTCGCTGACGGGCTCACCACCACAAAGTAGCTTCGCACTCAACAGCTCGTGGCCCTTTCTTGGATGCTATTGCTATCAAGGAGCTGTTTTCTCCGTTCCCGACTACAGGTATCGAGTCTATGCTCAGTTACTCGCATCGGTGTTGAAGTAGCGAGGTTTATGCAGCCTTACCTTGTTAACACTGGACTTGTTTCGGTCCAGAGTTTTTAACTTATGACCGAGACATCTTGACATGAATGGTTTCCCCACTTGGTCAAGCTCGTCCTCTAAAGATGAGAATGGTTTTTACAATTGGTCGTAATTGTGACATCAAGCATCTAAGTTGATATAAAAACTCATAGGTTAATCAACTAGTAGCAGACAAAATTATAGGAAATGTTAATTTGCTGTAGTCTATAGATACGATTCAGTCAAATAATAGAAGAAATGAAATTGCACACCAACTTTTCAGCTATTTTGGTAAATCACGAACAAATTTGGATCTTTCAAGTACTCTATGTTCTTGTGCTACTAACAGTGTATGTATATGCATTGCTGACCACGAGGACTGGGAAGGTCCAAGGTAGTGAGCTTCCGGTTCAAGGCGAGTACAGCGAGGACTAGGATTACTTTCTTCAGCTCCTACTATCATAGCAAGGTGGACGAGTTTGGTATTCTATGTGGACCTGTTCTTGATCAAGTCAGGGTCTTCCCCACTGCTTAGACAAGGTTTCTCTCGTTGGATGAGAGCGCTAGGAGTCGCTATTTCGATTTGTGATATTTTGAGCTCTATAGCCACCATGGCTGAACTGATGCTTGTAATGGTTTGAGTTCCGGCCAACTATTCAACTTCTTCTGCAGAAGTGAACGGTAGAATATGAGAACCTATTTCGAAGGTAACTTATTGGGGTTTAGACTACTACTATTGATGGACAGAGTTTGAAAACTTGCAAAGACAAGAGTCTATACTATTCAATTGAATGCATCGAAGGTGAGGCCTCTCTGAACACAAGATAGCAAGTAATGGACAGAACAGCTCTTGTATATATCATAACAACACTACTCTAGATAAGACTCAAAAGATTGAAACTTCTCAATACATCAAAGAGAAACAGTAAAAAGAAGCAGGAAACATCTCAGCAACAAATTAGGGTTAACATGCTCATAAGCTGACTTTAGCATTCAAATTCGCTGCTTATTGGTCAGATATACAATATCTTGGGTATCCCAAATTTCACACAACACTAATCTTTCAAGTGTTATTTTTATGTTCTTGTTGTTACGAGTTACAACAGCAAAAAACAGCTTACTGCTACTCGAAGTTTACAAGAGTATCATGTACCTTCATCACTGTTGGCCGAAAGGCAATCAATGTATAAAATCCATCAACTGCTTTCATCTATGAAACCTACGAGACACTTCTCCAGCATGAATTCAGCATTCACCCAAGCATGATATTTATCTGACAGAAGTATGTTAAGGACTCCAATTTCTCAAGCATCTCAGTCCTATGCTATTTTCAAGGATATCTAGATAAAGAAAACCAGTAAAAATGAGAAAAATGTAGCTCAGGGCGGAGATATAAGTTTGCACAAATATAGTTCAAATAATGGACCTAGATCGATTCCCGATCAAGATGGAAGTAGACAACAATGAACTGTGTAAGAACTTAAGGCCATTCCCACATCAAGTGCATTTAGCATATGGTAGATCTCAAAGGAAATTATCTACACATGAAACGATAAATGCCCATTATTGAGCCTTAGAGTTCTCATCATATGAGTTCAACATATCAAAGGATACTGAATAATAGTGTACAGTCCTTGCCTACAGCTTTCATTAACATATCAACACCTACAAGCAAATTATTCAGCAAAGTCAGAGAGGTTAAAAATAAGGTGAACATTAAGGGCCAAAAAACACATAGGCCGGAGAAACAATAATTTTCTTCATCAATGACAAGTTTATCATCAGAGCAGGGAAAATTTGAATCAGCCACGGAAAATTTTATCTGAAAGGAAGAGATAGCTGCATACCTCCTGGGTGAAATTTCATGTATGGAGCTATGTTATATACACGGCCTTTTAAAACTGTCCACATGGAGCCTTCTGTTTGATGTTCTTTGACCTCGCTCATGGGGATAACTCTTCTGTTTGATTTCCCTTCCAACCCTAAAGAAAAAGTTAAAGGTCAATAGTGACTGGATGAAAATCTGAAACAAAACACTTGAAGAGAAGAAAAAATAATATGTTAAAATAAATTGTACTAGGGAAAACTACAAAATGCTGTCAAGAATACAAAGAAAAATAAGAAATGAAACTTTGATTAAGCTATGAGCCTAGCAACATGAAAAATAAATTCGAAAGGCGGTCTGGACTCTGGAGTTACTTTGATTTACCTGCAAGGTCAGGATGTGTGCGGGTAAGCTTGAGCCAGTCCATTTGACTATAACCTTTCTCAAACGGAACCTTGGCCCTAGCCTTAGGCTTCTGCACTACAGCTTTCTGCTTTGCTGGAGCACTAACTGAATCTATAATACTTGCTGAAGCTGTTTTTCTTGATTCTTCAAAGGTCCACTTATTTGGGGTCGCATCAAAAACTTTGAAAGATAATGAACCCACGGTTTCCTCCTTGTATTGAGCAACTTCACTTGGGAGCTTATTTTTCCGTGACAAGCTAATACTTGAAGTTTGACCTGTTCTACTGCTTTCTGAGGCCTCATCACTTATGGTTATGTTGCTTACATCAGGGATCGCCTTATCAATGCCAAAACCATTCCGATCAACAGGTGATGCCACCTAAATATGTAATAGTTGCAATTGAGAAAATGCAGCATAAATCATAACACAAGCAAGGCCATAGGAACAAAATCTTACGATTCAACTAGGGGAAGCTAGTTAAGTAGTTGCTTAAACTGGCCTGTCTATTGCATCAAGAAATCAGGCAATGGAATGCAAATGTTAACTTACCTGGCAGAACGTGAAATCGCTGTCATCGTCATTACTGTTTCTCATCTCCATGAATCAACTGCTCACTAACGGAAGAAACAAGCACTCCCTGCCAAAGCCACAGATGCGAATTAGATTATGTGAGTCCAGTAAACAATATAATCCAAAATGTAGACAAAAAACTGGAAAACAATTTTGTTAGTTAAAGTAATATAATAAAATCTAAACAACTAGCTATTGTACCAAGAATTTTGCACACAAAAGTATATCGGCTTGCAACCAAGAACAGAATTAGGCTAATCATTCGCTGGAGAAGAAACGTTCCTATGGGGATTGACCATGAAGGGATCACACACCTCTTTAGCATTTAAAATATCTTTTGATTCGACTTCCAACAATTTCCCGCTTGAAACCGCCTCTTAAACCACCCCATTCATCCAAAACAGAAGAGAGGGGGCCTATGCAATTGCAACATAGCAGAACAAGAGAATTTATGACCAGAATCTAGCATTTGATAGATTTCAACAAACGGACACAGCTCATAAATCATAATCCAGTTGGTAATGTTTGCGGCCTCCAGGCCCTCATGGGCAAGCCTATCAGTTGATCATTCCCAACACCAGTTTAAAAAGCCTCTCGCGGTTGGTAGGCTATTGGATGCACACGGATATTACTCTGGAAACCTATGAAGTTGAACATACCAACAACAGCAACAACAGCAACAACAAACACTACTATTCCCATCCAGGACAGAGCCGGGGAGGATGGGATGTATGCACTATTACCCGCTTAAAAATCAATTTAGATTGGATAAACAGAAATCAATGACTTTTCAACTTCTAATTTCATCTCTGTCGCACCACACAAAACCCATTTTCTGCAAACATTTAGCTTCCTTTCTTGCAAGGGATCAAAACCCACAAGTAATCAGTCATCCAAAGCACGAATTCGATTGAAGGAAGAAATGAGCACGCGTGAAATAATCGAGAGCGTCGCTTAAATGCAAGTAAGCAGGGCCAAATTCAGACTCTTTGATGATGCTAGTAAAAATTAGGGTTTCGCATGGGTTTGAGAAGCACGTAAATCAATGGATCAAAATTGAAACAGAGCAAAATTACAAGATACGAAAGATTAGGGGAAAAATTACCAGAAAATATGGAACAATGTTTCTGAAATTTTTGAGAGGTTTTCGTTGTTTACCACTCGTTCTCCTCTTCAACCTGTGTATTGATTCCCCACTTGCTTTTTTTTTTTTTTTTTTTTTTGGGGGGTTGAGAGAAACTCCTGAATCAAATTTTTTGTTACACTTGTTTTTTTTTTTTTTGTATAAATTATAATATATGGATAATAAATTATAATATATATATATATATGATATATAATACATCTTCATCAAAATATAATATATGAGATAGTAAAACGTAAATAAAACTCAAATAAGGAGAAAAAAATAAGTTCCCCATAATATTTATATTACCTAACATGATTGAAACATAAATTTATATTGGTGCACTGTTTGCTTCGTATAGACATACTGTTTGATTGAACAGTGCATCTATATAAATCAAACAGTGTATCAGTTTAATTTTCCTTTAAATGTTACTTACAATCAAACCAACAACTAGAGGTTGTTGGTAGTGGTGGTGGAGACGGGTGTGGTAGTGGTGGTGGAGGTGCTGGTGTGATACAAATATAGAGGTTGAAGAAGTTTGAGAAAGATAAATGAAAATTATTTGTTTCATGTTTTTTAATTTCAGATTGTATGTTTTGAGAATTATTTTATAAAACAATATATCATAGGGGCATTTTTTGAATTCTATAAAATTATGAACATTGAAAAGTAATTAAAAAGCATAATATAATTTTTTTGGGCGCTGTTCGAAAAAGAAAAAGAACATTTGATAAAATCATACAAAATTCTTCAAACATTATGTTTCTCTTCAAAATAGAACGATTGCTTTGTCTTAATTTAAAATTAAAATTTTTTGAAATTATTTTCAGAAAATTCTCCTAAGATACGTGTTTTTACAAAATAATTCTCAAAACATAAAATTAAAAAATAAAAACCCTCAAAACATACAACCCGGAAATAAAAACCATAGAACTTTCATCTTTCTCTCCCAAAGTTTTTCAACCTCTGTATCTGTATCACACCACCACCTCCACCATAACTACTACACCCGTCTCCCACCTCTACCATCGTCTCCTACGCCAATATTTGACTGACGCCTCGTTCTCCTTTGTTTGCTACCTCTACGTCGTCCTTTTTCTTTTTTGATCCTGGCACACTTGTCTCTCTAGGTCGACTTCTGCTTCGTTTTCGTCTAGTGGTGGAGTGATGTCCGAGGTAGTGGAGGAGGCGGTGGGGGCAAAGGATGAGAATAAAAGATGATTATGACGATGCCGGTGTGACAGAGGATGTCAGAGGTTTGTCAAGGATACGGATTGGCACATTGTATGATTTGTATTGGTGTACTGTTTCAAAACAGTGCGTCAATACAACTCAAAAAATACGTAGTATAAATTTGTATTTTTCAAACAGTGTTTTCGTTTTGATTGAAGAAAAAGAATTCCAAAATTATGACTTTGTATTGTATCTTGTCATTTTATTTTCGTAGTTGTTGGTTTGATTGTGAGCAATATTTCGAGAAAATTTGAACTCACATACTGTTTCAAAACAATAAGTCAATACAACTCAAACAATGTGTGAGTATAAATTTGTGTTTCAATCAGCATGTTTTTTATTTATATTAAAGAAAAAGAATTCAAAAAGTGTGACTTTGTTTTATATCTTGTGATTTTGTTTTCGTAGTTGATGCTTTGATTGTGAGCAACATTTAGAAGAAATTTGAACTGAGGCACTATTTTAGTTGTATTGACACACTATTTCAAAATCGTGCGTCTATATTATTTCAAACAATGCGTTTGTACAAATTTGTGCTTCAATCATTTTATCATATATTTTATCATTTGATTTCATTTTTCTTTGAAAAATTCGAATAACTAAACCCTAATTTATCAATTTCATTTGATTTACGTTTGGGATTCTACAATGGATTATATTTAAGTGTCGATTTTGATTGAATTAAGTGTTTGATTTCGCTTTATTTGACGAGATGTAGTGATGATGAACGACAGAAGAGTTGTGCTCGTGGTAGTGGAGGAGAGAGTTAAAGAGGAAGAAGGGCGTCGGTGATGGAGAGGGTGTATGTTATAAAAATTATTTTTTCATATTGTATCGAATGATAATATTTATTTATTTTTTTTATAATTTTTGAGAATTTTGCAAATTATTTTTGTATTTTGTAATTTTAGGTAATTTATTGTTTTTCTTACTTGTTTTTGCAATTATTACAATAATAACATGACATCAAACTCATTTGTTAAGGTTTAACAAAAAATATTGGTATGTAGTATTGTTTTCGTTTTGTTCAATTTACAATAGGTTGATTTACAATTATTACGTAGGACTTTCAATTTTTTTTTCCATAAATTTATTATAAAATATTAATGATAATTTAAATTATATATTTTCAATGAAAATACATAATGGAACAATTAAACGTAGCATTTCAATTTAAAACCAGCCTCTCAAAACTCATATTAAATTATAAAATATAGGATTATGTTAGTATTACAACTACAACGAAGGAGTGTACTCACTTCACGGCAATGCAAGAATTGTGTGCAAGAAGTTGTTTTCTTTAATCTTAAAAGATTGCTTTGATTTATTATATTATTTAGATAAATAAAAAAATTTATTAAAATATATATTGAATAATATAATAAATGTTATGATTTTTATGGATGGATGGTGTAAAATTTAACACACATAAAATTTTATGAAAAAAAATGTATATCGTTATATATGTATTTGGTGAAAAATGATTGATTGAGATTAAATACTAAAAAAATAAGTGATTAAGATTATAAAATAATATTTTAATCTCATCTTTTAATTAATATTATTTTTATATCAATTATTTATTTATTATTAATTATATTTATATTATGAATAACCAAAAAGTTTTTTTGTCAGATGATTGAAATTCTCTTCAGAGTACCAACCTAATTTATGTTCAACTGGTTCTAGTTGAAGAATAATATCTGCAGCCAGCTCTTCACCGGCGGCTGTGTTCACTAATTCACTCGCCACGCCGCCACCAGCAAACGACAAATCATTGGATCAATGGGGTTCCAAAATCCCCCAATCTCTAGGGTTCCCAATTTCCCTAAAATCAATCCCCTCAAGTCCTCTCCAATGGCTCTGTCCACCTCGATCTCCGCACCCACACTCGCATTCTCCCTCACCCAGCTCTCCCATTGCCCATCACCTCGCCGCAGCGCTTTGCGCCCGATCGCGTCCCTCAGTACACCGCATTCGGGGTCTTCGGCGTCTCCGGCGGAGAAGAAGAATGTTATTTCTCACCGGAAAGTGGGGGCAGCTGATGATGGTGAGAAGTATGTGGTTGTGGAGTCCAAGGGGGGAGGAGGAGCTGTTGCGAGGATCGCGCAGGCGGCGGAGTCTTCGATCGAGAAGGTAAGGATGGGTGTGCTGCTTTAATGCATTGTGGATGATTGTGGATAGTTAGGGGGCTGGTCAGTCGAGGGCATTAGGAAACTGTATTATCCTGGCAAATTTTAGAAAAATAAATATTTGCGTAAGATATTTTGGGATATCATTGACACGATTTGATTGGCTTGAAAATCCCGTAAATATCCGTAAATATATCAACAACCTGCCTATATAAAATGGTCTCAAACCACGTTAATTTCACATCGAACCTGAGCAAAAGAGATAGAGAAAAGGATAAGTGTTTTGTCTTTGTTTTCATCTCGTGTCGCCGACAACCTTTTCGACAACGGAGAATGTCATGGACAACCAGACGTGGACGCCTGCATCAGGCGGCGATGGTTGCGCATGACAACGACTCACCATCAAGCCTGGATCGGCCACGACCACCCCCGACCTCGTCGGAATCTCCTCGTCAACCGATAACTCGAGCCGGTTACCCCCGACGTCGCCCCTCCTACACCGCCGTCGTCGCACTTCCCTAGAGCTCATCGGCGATTGTCCCAAGCCAAGGCGAACCCGGATCCGACCACCCATGAGTCCAGAGACGATCCCCGACCTCGACGACGCCTTCCCAACCACAGTCGGCCACCCCTGCGTCGCCCTCGCCAGCGCATGGAAACAACCTCGTCGTAGCAGCCCCGACCACTGGCGGCCCAAATCCGGCCTTCGCTGAGGTCCTCCGCCCTGCCCCGCCTGGGATTTCCCTGAATCGGCCCTGTTGTATTCAATGGAGAAGGGAAAAAAGGGATTTATCCCTTGTGAACACACATTAGGATTATATACACTTATGTGTACATAATATATTATTTTAATGCTTTAATGTGTCACGAGGATGCTGATATTATTAATTTTATCATAGGTATGAACGCTACGAAGGAGCAAGATTAAGATTGGGATTATTTGAGGGATTTTTGATTTTATAAAATGATAAGATAACACACATCGTTACCTAAATTAAATATTTATGCGTGCATGACTTGATTTGTGTGACTAATTGATCATATACTTGCATGTTAAATAAAAAAAATAAAATCCTGATAATCTTGACTGTCTTGAATGTTAAATTGAATGCCTAAAAGGTAACAATCTAATTTGTAGAATATTATAGATTATAATAAAATTTCTTAATACTGTTTGTTCTTGATGTGTGATACCGTGTGCTGATTGAATATTATATTTTTTATAATGAACTATTTATCCTGAAAAAATTTAGAGAGTGTTACAAAAATACCTGATCTTTATGATTTATGAGGAATTATTTTCAGTAAACCTCGAGTATAATTAAATATACGTTACATGAAATTATGAAATGTAATGATAGTCATCTGTTGTACATTGGTTAATATAATTAATTTCATGTTACATGTCTGAAATCCTGAATTACAAACACCATGGTAGTCACCTGCTCTACACGGGTTAATATGATTAATTTCATGTTACATGCATGAAAATTCTGTAATCCTGTATATAAAGCAATTTTTGTAATTACCAATGATTGGAAGGGTTACGATTGCATGATTAGGTGGGGAAGGTGTAATTAACCTTTTTGCGTGTACGCAGCGACATCAAATGATGATCGTGTTTGGTTAAAGTTAAGTATCCTGGGTCGACTATAGGGATCATAAAACTTGTTTAATTGTTCCTAATACGGTCATATTATGTAACTATATTAAACTCCTGGGGTAACTACTCATATGTCATCAACTTGTAAAAGTCACGAAAATCAACACGACATGACATGAAATGCATGAAGAGATTTAAAAGGTTTAATAAAGGCTAAGGATAATGAAATAAGGATTAATATGATGAACTTGAATTACTATTCTGTATGTATTCATATATTCCTGTTTGGCATATGATTGCTCGATGTTGTTTGCATTACATTTTGTTTATGTATGAGAAATACATATATAATAAACATGTCGGACCCTTGAAATAGTCATGTATCCTGTGTTACTGGGCATTCGAACTCATGGTTACGTGTTTGTGCATGGAAAACGCATGATATAATAAGCATGTCGGACCCTTGAAATAGTCATGTATCCTATGTTACCGTGCATTCGAGGTCATGATTACGTGTTTGTTTCAGGTAATAAAGTATCGTGAGATAGGTCGTTTCATAACGATGTTGATTAAATTCGACTTGCTGTAATATTTTCCTATAGTCCTGGATATTTGATTTTCATGTAATTTAAGACAATGTAAGTTGGATATTTCTTATTAAGTCTCTATGTTATTAATACTTAAACCCCTGAAATCTTGTCCCTTTGTTTCAAATAAACCTTGGAACGGCGATAACGCCACGTGTCTGGCAGTCATTGGACAGGAAATCTTGGGACGTTCCAAAAACGATGTATTTATTGTACGCAACAGTGATAAGACAACGTACATCAAGCCATCCCCAGATCTTGTAATGGATGGGAATAGCTGGGTTTGTTATTGATGTTGTTGGGTTGGTGAATCTAAGTGTTGTGAAATGTGATCAACTGCCCGGTTTCTCTAACCGGCTTGTATTGTTGTGTCAAGAACAATATATTCAACTGCAATTGTATGATTAATTTTGTCCTGATATTTTGGGAAGTGGAATAGCTATAGGGTTAGTTACATTGAGAGTGGTGTCTGCACTCTGCAGAGGTAGAGATCTATTTAGCGAGTCAAAGATGAATTTTTCAATGGGATGGAAACAAAGGATCGACAAATTGGCCTTTGTAATCATTTGTTTAGTTTACTGATCAATTGTCAATGTGATTATTATTTGGATTATGCATGTCATTTACTCCTTTCCTAACTCAAGCAACTCTTTTGCTGCTTCATGAACTGAAATTCTTGCTGAAATTTATTCTTTTTTTTTTATGTATGTAGATAATCTTTGACTTTCGCTTCCTGGCACTCCTTGCTATTGGAGGTTCACTTGCTGGATCACTTCTGTGCTTCTTGAATGTAACATTCCTCAGTCCTTGCCTAGCTTTTTTCTACTTTCTCTTGGTAAACATTTCATCATTTTCAGTTGAAGTCACCAACGTTGATCCATGAAGATGCCAAGACATTCTAGAATTCAAATTGGCATGGTTAAAGTAGCCCTACGACTACATTACCATTAGAGCAATAATTTTTATTATTTTGGCTTTCCTTTGTAGGGGACAAGTTCAGATTTAAGAGGATTTGTATATCATATCCCTGGAAACAAGATGTAGAGTTAGTCAATCTAGGATTTTTGTGTTGGATACATGTGGTTTTCGAAAAAAATGCAAGAATCGTTCAGGTCTTTGCATTTGCTCCTTGCGAGCACTGAGACATTCCAACTGAACTATTTACCATTTATGTAGATTGCAATGTAAATCATCCTGAGTTGAGAAAAAGGAGATAGTATTTCATTCCTGCTTGTCTTAGATGGGAACACCAATCAGTGGCGAAAAATGCTGCATGATAAGGCCATTAATGAGGTCTCAAACAACAAGACATGGTTATATGACAAGAACTTCCATCATTTTTTCAGGGATGCGTTTACATCGTTGATGCATACAAGGTTTACTGGACAACATGTGTAAAAGGGATTCACACAGGGCAGATGGTTTTGCGACTTGTGGAAGCTATTGGTGAGATTCTATCAACTTCTTGTCACAGGAACAAACCTTGCAAAATCTATCATATGATATCGATACCCAAGTTGTGTGATACTACTCCTATGCATTAGATCAACTTCCATGCATGACTTGTGTTTTGTTAGTTGTCTCACTACCCTAATTTAGGTCTGGTTTTTCTTATCTTATTTGCCAATAGTAATCTGGACTATGTTGCTTTTCTGATGAAGCCTGCACCCCTACCCTATTAATAGAAGTCCAGCTTAAAGGGTCGATTGTTTGCTGGCTTTATCTTGTAAACTGAGAGGTTTTTTTTTTACCTTGGAGTAACACTTGACCATGGACCCATATTTTCTTGATTTTAATGTGTGTTAAGGGGGCAAGCTTATCTCTTAGCAAAATAGCTTGATGCTTTTCATGTTTCGTCCGATGAGTTGCTGTCTTACTCTAGAAGCTGCCTCATTATTCTTTTATTCTTTTGACACAGATGTTTACCTTGCTGGGACAGTAATGTTGATTTTTGGTATGGGTCTATATGGACTCTTTATCAGTAACAACCCACCTGGCTTACCTGCCAGTGTTGATCGTGCACTCAAAGGGTCTTCTTTGTTCGGCATGTTTGCTTTGAAGGTAACATTAGTATTCCTTTGGAAATATTTAGTGGAAGTGTGGAACTATCAGCATTATTACTCTGCATTTTCCGGAATTTAAACCATATTAACCATCTTTTGTTTTATGAAACTATCCACACCCATTTACGAGAAAACACAATTTTCAAACTTGAACTTTTCATCGTGGTAATTATACCCGCTTTGTTGGCAGCATATTGTGTGCATATAATTGATCGTAGAGGAATTATCCCGTTGACTTCTGATTATTCTCAAGAATTGTGTCTTAACTGCTTCGTTCTCTTCTCAGTGGTGAGATCAAAATCTTTTGTGTGTACATAGTCCTTCTGGATAGAGCACCATTTACTGGTTGCTTTCCAGGCAGATCCCCTGAATTTTTGGAGGCTTTGTGGGTGTAATCCATGAATCAAGAGAGTTTCCTTATTGTAAAACGAAAATGATACCTATTGTGTGGTTACATGTTATGAAATACTCTTTGGAAAAGCTTCTGCAAACAGTTGAATTTGGGAGCCTTTGTCCTCCTTGAAATTAGGAAGCATGGTTCAAAATCTCGGTTTCGGTCTCCATTCGGTTGTCAAAATATTATCTCGATATCGATTTCGGACGATACGTAACATTATAGTAGATAGAGATTCTGGATAGTCACCCAAAATTTATGTAAAATACTTCATAAACATTGTAAGAAATTTTGCAATGTTTAATAGTTATATACATCCCATGTAATGCATCTAACATTTTAAGATAACATAACAACTGCTTACATCTAAAATGATGCAATATAAGGTTGTACACATGTCCAACACTCTTATCGGTAGAATATTACATATATAACACAATGCATTTGATGACTCGGAGCACCAGCTTCTTAATTCCACGTTGAATGTCGAGGGGCTCAAAGTCACCATCTTCTTCCTCGTAAGATACACAACCCAGATGTAATGGATAACCATACATAAATGATCAAAAACCATGCAAAATCCGATTTTTTTTGAATTTTACCTGTTGTTTAGGTCGAAAATTTTGTTATATTGATTTTTCTACGATAAATAGCCGAGACAACTGAAAAAACCCTTGATATATCAAATACTGTATGTAATTGACTTGCCTGACAAAATCGATTTGGACATGGCCGAAACCGGACTTAGACATCGAGATCTCGGCCAAGTCAGCCGATACTTTGAACCATGTTAGGAAGTAGCTTTCGGTTTTACTAGTGATCAAATAAATAAAACTCAACTGATTTCACGACTTTTTCTATTGATACTGCTTTCATCAATCAAGTCCAACCAATAATCCTACATTGAGGCAATGCCGATTAAATGAATTGCCATCATGGACTTTATGCATTGCAGGAAAGGCCGAAGTGGATGAAGATCTCTTCACTTGACGAATTGAAAACTAAGGTTGGGCATGTCATCGTCATGATTCTTCTTGTAAAGATGTTCGAGAGAAGCAAGATGGTCACGATAACTACGGGCTTGGATCTATTGAGTTACTCCGTGTGTATTTTCCTGTCATCGGCTTCTCTATATATCCTTCACAATCTGCACAGACCTGAAGACGGTGAGGACTCATGAATCCAGGGAAGGCATGTTAAGCTTGTACATGTATGATTTGTATAAAATGGCATCCTTTTGTATCTACAATGTAAATAGCGTCAAATGATTACTGTGCAAGAGCTCATGATGTATTCACGTTATCAAAGAACGAAAATTAGCGATGAAAAATTTGTGAAGCACCATTTTGTACGTCAATGCTACAAGGCATTTGATCGTGTTGCTTGCTGATCTCTGCGCCATCTAATCTTGAATCATCATCTATGCCTTTTGGATTCTGATGCTCTAGCATTTGCTCTGTTCATGGCTGTCAGCTGTAGGGAGACTCGTCTCCAACGGTCAGGCTACTTGGCTGTTATATTTCAGTCATTCTCTTTCCATATTTGCCTGTATAGTGAGCTTGGTGAAGTAATGGCTAAATGTTTGGAGAAGTAACTAAACAAGTTACACATCCAAGTATGTCTAATGTAAATGTGATATTAGTAACTTGTTTTATAACTTGTGTTTCTTCTATTCTATGCCCGTGGTTTCTTTACATTTTCTCTTCTTTTACATCGAGTTTGGTTCGTAAAAATTTATGTTGGTGAAGTTGTATTTCAGAGTTCTTATTCTTGCATTTGCTGAAATGTACTGCATGCTGATTCTCTGAAACTATCAAAACCGAGTTGCATTTTATATCCAGTGGACAGATCCTGTGGAGGGTTAAACCATGAAGCCATATTTTTGAAGAAAATGACAGAAAAAGAAGCCAATAAAAGGGCTTATCCTAAAGAGCTTTCTACTTGACTTGGATCTGAGCCATCACAACTAAGATGATAGATGTTCTTCGAATGTTTGGACCGGGTAGGCTATCATGGTGATGTTCTGTCTTTGGAATCTACTGTTGTGGTGATTATGAAATCATAGATTCACATAATCATATCCAATCAAATGATGTATTACTTGAGCAAACCGTTACTGCGGGAACCTGCAATCCTCCTCTCCTCTGTGAGAGTGAGAATCAGATTAGAATGTTTGAATCAAGACGAGCTCAAAGGTGCACCCGACTATCTAATCCCTACCAACGTGGTATGGGTTTCAAAGGTGAGTGAAGATGCCTAGAGTCTACCAATTAAGGCAAGAAACTAGTTTGTATCCCGTGCGTTGCGCGGCACGTTTTCTTTTATGTTCTACATATATGATTAGTTAGTCTATTTCTTTTAACTTCCACCTGAAACAACACAATTAAAGTTGCACATCAAGCAGTAGAAAGCAAGGAGCAGGTTTCTATTCGAATAAGTGGGTATTAGAAGCATGAAAAATTATGTTGGTGTTTAGCTAAATGTTGCTACTTAAACTAACAATTCTTCATTAACCGTCAAAGAAATTCAATGACTATAAGTTATCAACTTGGTGTTTTAGGAGGAGGAAGAAGAAGATATCAGACCAGAACATAAAATAAGTGACATCTAAGATCACATCATGAGTTCATAAAATGCAAATGAATTAGTAAAACATTCAGAAGTTGTGTTTGCAAACTATTACTCATATAGGCCTCTTTTGTCCTGCTGTAGGCACTATCACAAACTTGGCGTCACCAGCCATTTCCAGTTGGACTTAAACCAAAGCCCCTCGGCTCAATAAACTTGACACTGTGCTGATCATGAAGAGTCCTGTAAAAGAAATGGCGTATGTGGGTTAGTTCTAGATGATCGGTGTCTTCCATAGAATAAGCACTTTAGAATAGTGCCGAAATATTCGAAAACAAAAATAACATAATTTGCATTGGTGATCATGACACGCAACCTGCAGCAAGTTACCTATACATTATTCCATTCCATTGAATAGTACCAAATGCTAATACAAACTTAGGAATTTCTCTAATTTTACCCCTTGATATGGCCTCAATTGGAGCGGCACCATTATTTTGTCCAACCCTTGAGTTGTGTTAATGCACACAGCATGACATGTCATCGAGCATCATATGATGAAAATACAAGAAGCCGTGTCCAATCATAAATGACCCCAGAGATGGTAACACGACGCACGCGAATTGACTCCACCAGTCCAGCTTATCTACCAACGTACATATCTAAACTAAGTGCTGCAGTAACTACTGTAAAAGAGAGCAACCAACTACAGAGAAATACCATTGACGATGCACAATCCTCAGACATGTAGTCTGTCCAACATGCACCTATATATAAGCAGCAGAAAACATACTTTAATCCTTAGGTTTTTTTGGGTAAGACGATCAAGAGAATGATGATTACACGTCCAAGCGGCATGTACTAAGCTGTAACATTTAATTTGTTTTTGCAAGTCAGAGACCAAACAGCTGATACAAGCAAAAACCCCTCACAATACCGCTGAGCATCAACTCTCAGCAACTTCTGGAGCATCCAAGTTAAGATTCATCGAGGACAAAAGTTCAACGCTGAAACTCACCTTCAAGACACTATAAATCCGTACATTAGATTTGAACTGATCATATGCTTCAACTGTGATTTCAAGAAAACTTATACAGCGGATATTCCTCGCACATTTTCTCCAGACATCAACTAGCATCTGGCAATAAGGAAAATATACAGTTAGAAAACATAAATTGATAACCGGAATGAAATTCAGACGCAAAGAGACCGACTATCTGCATAATCTTTGCAGACTAACATTACTCCCTACACTACTATTCCACAACCAGATTAATCTCAAAGACTCAGTAAACTAAATTAAATAAGAATGCAGTGGTCATCCCCATAATACATTTCGAAAGAAAATTGGTCAGAAGTTCAGAAAACAAAACACATGCTATAGACAATCCCCACACAGTGACAAACCTTGAGAGATTTTCAAGTGAAATATCAAGGTTTCAAAGGATGCAAATGCAGCAGAAACAATATAGTAGTCAAGCATAAACTACAGCTTAACTTAGTTGATCTTCATCCATCAAACATCAAACTAACAATGAAGATAGATATCAAACATTGCATTATAAAAGAAAGGGTTCTGGTTTTCTTCTTACCATACAATGCTCAACAAGAACCTAATGATATCCTGACTCCAAAACAATTACTCCTATGATCTAAGCTGAAACCCAAGAATACTTTGATCTCTAGGTGGAGTCGGTCTTCTCCTTTGGGCAAGGTAAACTTCTTTCTGTTGTCAGCTAAAGCAGATGCAAAAGCATGCCTGCAACACTCAAGGCAATGCACAATATGTAAGAAACCAGGTCCTTGAACTCCTGAGGTCTATTAGATTTTTTCATAATACACCCAGAACCAAGCGAAAAGCAACATGTAAGATTGCAAACAGCAGTAACCCAAGAAAGGGCACCAGGTTTTTCTGCAAGGAATAGATGCGGATCTATTACTTTTTTGGATGTAACGCCATGGCTCTAACGGATTTCTTGTGGTGAGTAAGAGTAGCCATCGTCTTCCCTGTGTTAGTTGCATGTAAAAATCACATAATCCAACTAGAGCTACAACGACCAAAGGGTTGAAAAGAAAAAGAAAAGGAAAAAGATAAGGGATTCCTACAGTATCTCAGACTCCAGAACTTGATTGTTGAATCATGTGAACCTGTAACTACTTGAGGATCCTGAAAAAGACAAACGAAACACAGCAACATTTCAATTCCGAATCCAAGAAAAGTGTAATATCTTGAGTTATTTGTCTTGGCTTCAACATGTAATGTCAAAAGAAACTGTTTGAATGTGTTCGTTGTGAGAAACTGAAGCACAGGGATCAACTAACCATAGGGCGAGTGAATACTGACAGACTGCATTTTCATTTCCTGATATTAATTTTATGTTGTAACCGAAATACTTCGTATTCATTGGTCAAATTATGAATACAACATTACATTAATCTCTATTATCCACAAGAATATGGTATACTCTATACCCAATATTCAAGTTTTGACATAGAAAATCAGTCACAGATTAATACAAGTAACTTTGACTGCATATTACAAGAGAAACAAATTACAAGAGGTCCATACTCTGATTCTACCAAAACTAATTGCCATCCGAAAACACGAAGGGCCTGTTGATACCAACTTAGTCAGCTTCCTCAGTTGTGTTCATGTTCCCTGCTGCTTCTTTTGGTGGTTTCACAATACTAAGATGGTCGTCTTCCTTGCAAGCTACCGTGGCTGCTTTTATTTCATTACAATGGTTGATGAACTTGGTCAATTCCTGGATTAGAAGGACAAGAGGCAAATATGAGAATAGATAAGCCAGTAAAGTTGAAAGAGGGCACGAGCCATACAGGGTTGACTTCAGCAAAAAACATTCAAGAACTACAATTAGAGGCGAGGCCAAGAGTTGAGCGAATCTCTAAATCATGATGGAGCAACATATAAAGAAGAGATCATAGATTTTTCTTATAAGTTGGAATGGCATATCATTCATGAACGATGAATGATTTCTAATGTTGTAATGCTTCCTGGGTGAAGAATTGATACAACCAAAAGTATAAAGCCGATGATCCTATTTCAGAATGATTTCCTGACTACGAAATTGACAACATCTGCTACTTGACAAGCAAACTTAGTTGCTAAACATTACGAGTCATCTATGACAACATCTGCTTAAGAACCTGAGTAAAATTCCCACCATTTGCAGAGTCATTTCCAAAATCAATTTCTCATGCTCAGCAAACTTGGAATACCAACATGAAAGATGTATGCTACTTGCTTATAATTGATCTTCCTTCCACGAAACCTTTCAACTAGAACTGAACAATTTAGAAGCTCTTACATCAATGATCTCTAAATGGTGATATACCAACAAGCAAGAATCTAAATACCAGTATGCAACCTATAACTAGACAAAAAATTACTAGCAATGCACATCTCCAACAACCGAAGTAGTTGCTCTTATATCAAGTAGTACTTGAAACCGCGACTCAACAAAACCCAAACCATCAAAAACAATAAACCAACTTAGGCAATCACACAAGCAAACCAGAGCAAGCTAACTCACACGATCAGCATCCAATTCCTTCGAGAACTTCGACGGCTTAACCACCCTCTTCCCTGCAACACCAAAAACCACACAACACCATATCAGACTCAACCAATCAAACACAGACCGCAAAACAACACCAATCGTCGAATTAGGGGAACAGATATCTCCGAACCTTTGCGAGTGATGGGAACTCTGCCGTGGCGATTGGGCGGAATCGTCTTCCTCTTCTGCTGCCCCTTGAACTGGTTCGCCTTCTGCGTCATCTTCGACGGTAGTGATTTCCACCCTAGGGTTAGGGTTTTGGCGTGTCGAGGAAGAGGAGGAGAGGGCAAAGGTGGAGACTAGAGAGCATGGAGACTGTGGGCCCTTTGGGCCAAGATTATGATTGGGCTGTTAAGAGGCTCGTGATGGGCTGCGTGGCCCATGGTGTGCTGTAGTCACTGATATGGACGCATTAAGGTTCCTCATAGCTTGAAACTTGTTTCTTCTCATTCTTTATATGTGAACATCAGCAACAATCTCTCCTCTGTTTATAACAAAAACTAGATTATGCGAGTCTAGCTATGTTAGAATATATTATTGGAATATGGCCGTTGTAATATGACTGTTGTAACGACATATTCCGTAGCATATTCCCGATCATAAGTCGTATAAATATAGGAATCTTGTAATCACTTTATATACAAAATATTTTTTTTTTCGATATAATAGTTGTATATTCTAACAAGCTATGATGCGGGTAATTCATCATTTACGTCACTAATTCCGCAAAACTGATAAAGAATCGAGGTAGGATGATCCTCATGGCAAGCAATAAAATTTGTAGGACTGAAGATAAGATTACTACACATACTTGTAACATCTCTCCATGAAATGGCTCGATCGGGACTCGTAAAATGTGATGCAAAAGTGGAAGTTACACCTCGAAAGCAACGAACAGAGCTTGAAACAAGGAAGAAGTGCAACAAATTTATCACGAAAGAGTTCATAGCTTTGGGGTTTCTATCTTGAGCCGTTACCAGGAAGAAGATGATGACGACGACATGAATGGTATGGAGCATGCATGTATGGGATATATATCCTTACTTCATCACGCAACGCTCATTCGGCGTACAGCTCTCCCCTTTGAGATCCAACAGTCAGCTGCATATTTCCACATAGTTAAACTAAAGACGAACACTAGCTTCGTGACGGAGAGGTAACATGACGACCAACATGCGAAATGCTACTCTGCTGTTTAGTATGATCATCATACTAGTGATATGCAGGAAATCAAATGGAGCGGGCGTCCCTGCTCCTCATGATGTTGCTGATGCAGCAGGGTCGCTGCAAGTTCCTTCCATGTTTGTGTTTGGTGATTCGATAATAGATGTTGGCAACAACAACTTCCTGAACTCAGTCGCCAAGTCGAACTTTTGGCCTTATGGATGCGACTTCTCCCGTGGCCCGACTGGTAGATTTTCCAACGGCAAGACCGTGGTTGATTTCATTGGTATGAATGCCATATTTTGTTAATTTCCGAATGCTGGCTACATTACTGAAGGAAATATGTGATTTGCTTATATATTGATCATCTGAAAATGTACCAGTCAGGTTTTGTGTTCTGTTATATCTATCGGATTGCGATAGTTCTCTTATTAACACAAGTCAACTGTTTTGATGAACAGGAGAACTATTGGGGATATCTAATATACCAGCCTTTGCTGATCCGGCCACTGCAGGCACAAAAGTGGTAACCGGAATCAACTATGCATCTGCTGCTGCTGGTATTTTAGACGAAACTGGACGTCACTGGGTATTTAACTAGCCATTCATCTACTTTAATCTTCTCATACATGTAGTTTCCATGGAACGAATTACAGTAAGTAATGACAGTAAATAAAATACAGGGAGATAGATACAGCTTGAGCCAGCAAGTGCTAAATTTCGAGAGCACATTGGGTCAACTAAAGAACACAATGGCCACTGCAAATCCGACCTTTAACATGAGCCAGCATTTGGCAAAGTCGATGGTGTTTATGTCGTTTGGGAGTAACGACTACATCAACAACTATCTCCTCCCTTCCCTCTACACCTCAAGTTTCACCTACACCCCCGTGGACTTCGCCAACCTCCTCCTAAACCACTACGCTCGACAGATACTCGCCCTTCACAGCATCGGCTTAAGAAAGTTCTTCCTTGCTGGAATAGCACCCCTCGGTTGCATCCCCAATCAGCGTGCATCTGGCTTAGCGCCTGCAGGAAGATGTGTTGATTCGGTGAATCAAATGTTAGGGAGCTTCAACGAGGGCCTTCGGTCTCTGGTGAGCCTGCTAAACAGCAAGTATCCGGGGTCTATCTTCGTGTATGGGAATACTTATGGAGCAGTGGGGGATATCCTAAACAACCCGACGAGGAACGGGTTCAGTGTCGTCGACAGGGGATGCTGCGGGCTAGGGAGGAACCAAGGACAAATCACATGTCTTCCTTACGCCGTGCCTTGCGCTAATCGTACCCAGTATGTGTTCTGGGACGCCTTCCATGTCACCGAGGCTGTCAACTCTTTACTCGCGAGACGGGCCTTCTTTGGTCCTCCTACTGATTGTTACCCCATTAACATTCAGCAGTTGGCTCTCCTTTAGCTAACTCAACAATGTTCTTATAGCATAAATTGTTGTGGTTCTATTATAGCTTCATTGCGCACACCGAATTCGTTATGAATATGTTAGAATACATAAACCTAGTAGCCGGCATGGTTACGGCGGCAACCATGGCTGCGCCAGCAACCGCCATGGCTGCCGCCTTTTACAAAGTAGAAAGACTAGGTTTACATCACTGAGGTTTCATTTATTTAACATCAAAAACTTTAGAATGTTTATATATAGTCTCGGACTGAGCTTCGGATTGGGCCTTAAATTGGTTTCGGGCTGAGCTCATGGCTCGGGCCTTTTTTCCTTCTTTAACACTCCTCCTCAAGTTGGAGCATAAATATCGAAGATGTCAAACTTGCTAGATATCATATCGAAATGCCTTGGTTAGGATGTCGTAATCATGAATCAGCTTCCCAACCAATCTCCTATATCCGGAGCCCTGAAAACATATCAAAGACATACTTTGGAGATCTCTTCCTAAACAAGAGGAGATTACTTGAGATCGTACAAAGATCTCAAGATCTCTTCAGACGACAAACATATGTACTTCCTCCTCAAGAATGTCATCTGAACAACAGGAGATTGCTTGTCTCAAGCAATCTCTTCAGGTGACAAACTTTGGAGACCTCCTGAACAACAGGAGATTGCTTGAGACCATATAAATGTCTCAAGATCTCTTCAGGTGTTGGCCTCCTCTTGAACAACAGGAGATTACTTGAGACCATACTCCGGTCTCAAGATCTCTTCTGGTGAGCGACGTATGTATCTCCTCCTCAAAAATGCCTCCTGAACAACAGGAGATTGCTTGTCTCAAACAATCTTTTCAGGTGACAAACTTTGGAGGCCTCCTCCTCAAGAATGCCATTGAAAAATGCATTCTTGACATCAAGCTGATGGAGCAAAACATCTGACATAGTCCGCGTCGAAATCTGCTGATGGAGTAACTCCGAACGCCTAATCAAATCAAACAACATCAAATCAAACATGAAACGAATTCCCCAAATGGTCTCAAACTTCAGAATACCAAATCATCAACTGTTGTAAGGATGCCCTGCTAACAAAGACATCAAAGAGAGCAAGAGACACGAGTACTGCAGAACCAATTACGAAACCCTTTCCAATGGCAGCAGTGGTGTTTCCTGCAGCATCAAGTGCATCAGTTCTCTCACGGATTCTGTGGCTTATGCCAGCCATCTCAGCAATTCTACAGGAACTTCATCGGATAGAACAAGGTAATTGAGGGCAGATGAGAGGTCGAACTAACAAGAATGACAAGAATGAAGCCACCTGCATGAAGCTCTCCATGCATCCTCAGGATCATATCTCCTGGAAACTCTGAATGATCGAACTCTTTGTTGACTCTCAAGCGGCTGACTCTAAATA
>LIEC01010939.1:35398-119028 GCA_001925005.1 Drosera capensis | reverse complement strand
CTCTTCCTTCACCTTGGTGTCCAGGATGGCAAACAAACTCAGCTTCCTTCGTTTCACCAAGCTGCAGACTTCTGCTTTCTTTATCGGGAGTCCTAGATCTCTCACATTTCAAAAACCAACAAACATAAAAACTGTACAGATGGTTGGGAAGTTCTGAAATAGCCTACCAAATAGTTGCCCTATTTGTTCGTTGCTTCCGCAATGGCCTCCTACGATGGTTCGAATATCATTCGACCATCCTCACAAACCGGTTCGACGAAGCTGAGTTTCATCTTCCTATCCAGCTAATTAGAATTCAGCATCGATTCAAAGGTTCGCCCTTGGCTAAGGGAGCCTTGTGTGGCGGGTTGCGTAGGGTCAAATTTCCGCACCGGAGCATGACTTCGACCTCGACTCTGTTACCTAGAGTGGGTAGGTTCAGGGCGTCGAGACGCATTCTTAGCCAAAACAGAAAACTTCAAAGATTTATTGTTCATGTGAACAATGTTGTTCGAGCTATTTCCAGATTTCTCCGTCCCAAGAACATCATTTCCAGCAACAACAACACCATGCATAATAACATCATTCCCCGCAGCCACATTCCTCAAATTTGCAAATTCCTTATTCATGTTAAGAGTGTCCGAAATCTTTGAAGTCGTTTTCATTCCAGAATTGGTAGATTCATGAGCAACACCAACCTTAGGAGCAGTAGGAAGGCTCCAATGTATTTATTTCAAATGGTTAATGGCTTTGGGTCGCTCCGAATCCATGGAATTCAGATTTTGCAAAGAGAGACCCGTCGGATGAACAGTACCGACGATCTTTAAATGCTTCGCAAACACCATTTTCTTCATGGTTAGTTCCCAAAATCCCTGGTTGGGGTTGTGCTCATCATGGTTTGCAGGTTTGGCACCAAGATTCATGGCAAATCAGAGAAAAAATGAGCAAAATCTGAACCAAAATACTACTATGAACAGTAACAATATGAGAGCAAATCTGAGAGAAAAATCATAGATGATTCACGGTAGCAACATGTTTGTTGTTAGAAACTAATCTTCATAGCCAAATAGAGATAAATTCGAAGAACTGAAGTCTCTACAACAGACCTTCAAGTGTTAACCGTAGACCACCCAAGTGATCTACAAGAATATATAATTTGCTGTATAAACTTGCTAAAACTTGAATTAACCTATTCACCCCTTCTAGTTTATATCTTGGATCTTACATATTTTCTTCACCTTGTTCGATTCATTCCTTAGGGTCTCGAAATTGAGCACCATTCTTGTCTACAACTCCTCTTTCTTAGTTGGGCTTCATTGCTCTTGTGACTTGTCATTCTTGGCAGTGTTAGATCAGATGTTTCCCATTTGAAAATGAAATCTAAGAGAATTTCTAAACAGTGAGTTGAATTGAAAGAACTTGTGAACGTAGGGTTTTGTAGTTTAGTACAGTAGAGCTTAAAAACAAGAGAGAGAATAAAAGAATTAAGAGAGAAAATCAGAGAGTAAAGGTATATTTCTGATTGAAAAAGTTTCAGTATTTATACCCTTTGAAGAAATATTACTATTGCAAGTTTTAATTTGCCATTACGTAGATTCAGTAATTGATTTAACAGTTACGTGATTACAGGCAATAAGTATTTAAAACATTATTTTCTTTCCAAAAATAGAGATACAGTAGAGTAAGAGTATCTTTAGTCTGTATTCCACATATACAGTAGAGAAGTAGAGTAAAACAATGCTAGTCTGCATTCTACATATGAAGTAGAGCAGTAAAGAATTTTGACCAATTTATTGATTTAAATCAATTATACCCAATCATAGCCAATTTGTTTTTCTGTTGGAATATATTCCATTTTATTGTGACCTTTTTGCACATGATCTCTCATAAAATAATATCTGACAAAAATATGCTTGTTTCTTACATGAAAAACTGGATTTTTTGAAATTGCCATTGCATATGTGGTGTCACAAAATATTAAAGTTTTAGTGAATGTCATACCGTATGACCTAATACATAGTACATGTGCATAATAGCTTCCTGGAGCTATGTATTCTTCTTCTACGATAGTGGTTGACACAATGGTCTGCTTCTTGCTGAACCATGAAATTAGTCTTGCTCATGGTTTGCTTACAATTTTAACTCTTTGGGTTTGAGCAGTAGAGACAAGACTCTTCTATACTGCCTGTGTAGTAGAGCTTTTACTCTTATGCACACCTTGTGCAGTGGAGGCATTACCCTTTTCCAAAACTTCTACAGAGGTCTGCTCTACCTTTTTCTTATTGATGATGACCTTTTTATATATTTTATTATTCAACCAGTCATTATAACCTAACCCTATTTTATCATGAGAGAATTGACCCATATTGAGCATTTTCTGCAAGTAGAGGGTCTTTTCGTTCCATATATCTACTTGTTTTTCAAGCTCAGAATTTCTTAACTTGAGTGTCTCCACTACTGCATTGAGAAGCTTATATTTTCATTTCATTTCTTTAGCTCATCTTGAGTATTGACTAGGTGTGACAATACGAAGATATGAGGTATGAGGTGTGAGGTTCAGTCAAATCGAAGATTTGAGGTTCAAAGTGTGACAATACGAGGATCTGAAGTAGGTGAGCTGTCAACATGAGTTGAGGTTTACATGTGACAAGCTGTCACATCAGGTTCTGTACATATGTCACGGGTTCTTTTGGATCAACCTATTCACCCCCTCTAGATTGAATCATTGGACCTAACAATTGATATTAGAGCCTATCTTTCCAGACCTAACAGTTTTGGAAAGAAAAAGGCCATATTTTTAGAATTAAATCTCGAAAGAAATTACTGATAGTTTGTTTTGCTAAGAGAAAAATGGCTCCACCAAATCTACCTAAATGTCCCAACAACGGAGAGCCACCAGCATGTTTGTTCGACAAGTTTAATCATTGAAAGATGAGGATGCTTGCACATCTTGATTCAATAGATGAGAGAATATATACATCTTCACTGATGGACCATATATTCCAAAGATGCCAGATCTAGTAGATATAACCAATGAAGTGAACTAGCCAAAATCTCTATGGATAAGAGAAGACTAGGATGTGGTATTGGTAGACAGAAGAGATAGGAACCAAATATTAAAAGCTCTTGATGACGATATGTTTGCGATAGTGGCTCATAAAACCACTGCAAATGAGGCATGAGACACTCTACTGCTCAGAAGTGAATGGACAAATGAAATAAGGGAGAATAAGAAAGATGTTTTGATGTAGCAATATGATTGGGTCTCAGTGAGATGAGATGAGGACCTGAACAGCTTTTATGAAAGATTCAATATTCTAATCAATAATCTCAAGACATTAGGAAAGACTTTCGATAATAAGCAAGTCAACCTAAAGTTTATGAGATCTCTTGGAGAAATCTCGGGAACCAAAACAATAGCAATAAGAAAGTCCAACGATCTTACCAAGATATCCCTAGCATAACTATATGGTGTGCTCCATACTTACAATCTAGAAGTTGAACAGAAAAGACAAATAAATGAGGCAAGGAAGAAACTTTCGCCTTCAAGGCTTGAGAGAAAATCCTGACGTCAATGGCAAAAGAGGAAACTAAGGACACTTCGTCTGTAAGCGAACAAGTACTAACCGAAGAACTTGCACTGTCTCATGGCAAGAAATGATGAAAAACAACAGGTATTTGACTTTTCTAACTCAGACGCGACCCTAGAGGAATTGAAGGAGGCACTTCAAGAAACCTCTGAAAGCTTTATTTCCCTCTCAAGAGAAAATAAAGAAAATCTTGAGATAATTGTAAATCTCAAAGAGAAATACAATCAAGTATATGAAGAAACCAATAGCAGCTTCAAGGTGAGCTAAAGAAATCAAATGAAAAGGTAAAGATTCTCAATCCACTAGTGGAGACACTCACATTGAGAAATATTGAGCTTAAAAGACAAGTAGATACATGAAGTGGAAAGACCCTGCACTTGCAGAAAATGCTCCATATGGGTCAATCCACTCATAATGAAGGAAGGTTAGGCTACAATGACTAGTTGAATAATAAGGTAATTGAAAAGGTTATCACTATTAAGAAAAAGACAGAGTATATCAATACAAAAGACTTGCAAAAGGGTAATGCCTCTACTGCATAAGGTGTATGGAAGAGCAAAAGCTCTACTGCATAGATAGTGCAGAAGAGTCTGATATCTATTACTTGAACCCTAAGGGTTATAATTCAGAGCAGACCATCAGGATAAACCGAAATAGAGTATCATAAAGTACAAAAAGTCATGATGCACCAAACTCATCAGTGTGGAACAATATCTCTAAGGCAACATGGAGAAAGCCACACTTAAGGCATACCTACTCATGCGCAATGCAGTAGAAAAGGTGGAAAAGGTGGAAAAGCTTAAGAAAACCACCTATAACTGTAAGACCAAAGGTAATAGAATTTGTAATCCCTTCAGTTATATAAAAATTGATAAATAAAACTTAGAAATATTAGCCATTATGCAGTTATTCTTCTCTGACTAGAAATCAAGTACGTAGTTACACTCTAGGTCAGATGTTGGAGAGTAGACGACTACAGATGATGAGCAACTTGTGAGCCACCAAATGAAGACTACTACAAAAGATTTTGTCTATATAGCTAAGCATACATGGACCCATAAATGCTTCAGGATCTAGTACTAGGCTTGCAGACGAGGACCAACATAGAACGCATGAAATGTAGTAGATCTGGGTGTAGACAAAGTAATAGTAGGGACTAGTGCAGACGAGGTCTCACAGTACTGAATACAAACTAAGGTACAGGAGACTGAGTACAGCAGAGATTGTTACTGTTGGTTGGGTCAAAGGTTTAAAGACAGTCAAGCGGAGATTTGGGGTATAGAAGGTGACAGTAGAAGAATCTAAGGCGGGTGGGCTGTCAACATCATTTGGAGGACACATATGACAAGTTGTCACATCAGATATGCTACAATGTCATGGGTTCATTCCCTGAGCCTATAAAAGGGGATCGTTGAAGCTCAGAGAATAAGGCTATAGAACTTGAGATTGAAAAGCAAGAGTGCAAAGCAATCAGAAACTCATAAATTACTCAAGTTAGCTGAATCGTAAAAAACAAGATGGAAAGGTGGAAAGGCATGAACTAAGTCAGATCTGAGTGCAGACAAGAGTTGCAACAGATATTGGGTGCAGACTAGGGTTGCAGTATGTGATGCAGATTAGGGTTGTAACAGAGACTGGGTGCAGAATAGAAGTTGTAGCAGACTAGCTTGAAGAAGAGGTGATTGCCAAGGTGGTCAGAGGTTTGAAGCCAGTCAAGCGAAGATTTGAGTTAAAGTAGCAACGACACAGTTTCTAGGGATAGTGGACTGCCAGCATCAGGAACGAGATGGTGGGGGACATGAGTGGACTGCCAGGAACAGTGCAATGTCTACTAAGGTTCGCTCCCTAAGCCTTTATAAGGGAACCGGTGAGGCTTATTGAGAGTTGATGAACAACGTAGATTGAAAAGCAAAAGAGTGCAAAGCAATCTAGCAATTCAAAGACTACTCAAGAAAGCAAAGTTGTGAAGATTCAATCGAAAGTGTCACTACTCTGCAGAAGAACAAAATCTTGTAACAAAGTCCAAAGCTCGGATTTGTGCAAAGCATCTAGGTTCTTTGTCTTTCATACAAGTTAGATAACTTGTAATAGGAAAGTCTCTTGTAATCTAAAATAAGAAGATAGTGATACTCACCTCTTGGCTTGACTACACTGGTCACCAAGGGAAGACTCGATTAAGCTCTCGATCATCATTTAATATCGAGTGTCTAAACCAGTATCAATGCTGTGTCTATCTATTGTTTTTCATTACATTGATATTTAAGAACTGTTTCTAATAGATCATCATAGCCTGAAAGAGATAAACTCAAAGAGTTTCAAGTCTTCATAAAACAATAGTCTTCACAAAACAAGTATTCCGTAGAAAAAGTCCAATAAAGTCTTATATAACCTATTCACCCCCCCCCCCCCCCCCCTCTAGGTTGAAACTCGAACCCTATAATTGGTATTAGAGCCTAACTTTCCAAACTTAATTGTCATTGGAAAGAAAAGGTCACATATTATACTTGCAAAGAAGTTATTAACAGTTTGTTTGTGTGAAGAATATCATCAACAATGGCACTACCAAAGTTTCCTAAATGTCCTAACAGTGGAGAACCTCCAACTTGCTGTTTCGACAAGTTCTACCACTAGAAGCTGAGAATGCTTGCACATCTGAACTCCATTGATGAGAGGATGCAAGATATTGTCCTGGATGGACCAAGTGTTCCAATCATGCCTGATCCAAAGGACCCAACAAGAGAAATACAACGGCCAAAATCCCTCTGGATCAGAGAAGACTCGGATCTAGAGATGGTCGGGAGAAAAGCTCTAAACAAAATTTTGAAATCTCTACATGACAATATGTTTGAAATTATGGTTCAAACCAAGATAAAAAATGAAGCATGGAAATTTTTAATGCTAAGAAATGAAGGAACTAATGAGATCAGAGAGAATAAGAAGGATGTATTGATACAACAATATGAGCTGGCCTCAATGAGGTCTGATGAGAATCTGACAACCTTCTTTGAAAGATTCAACATTCTCATCAAGATCTCTCAAAACCTTGGGAAAGACTTTCAAAAATTAGGAAGTCAATCTTAAGTTTGTAAGATCTCTGGGTGACATCTGGAACACAAATCAACTGCTATAAGAGAATCAAAAGATCTAACAAAGATGTCCCTGGCTACTTTGTATGGTGTTTTGCACACTTACAATCTTGAAGTTGAGCAGAAAAGGCAGATTGATAATGCAAAGAAAAAGACCTTGGCTTTTAAAGAAAAAGAGATTCTTGAAATCCATGGCAGAAGAGGAGAACAGTGACATCTCGTATGAAAGTGAAGAAGATCTATCAGAAGAATTGGCACTGATGGGAAAAAAGTTCAAGAAGCTATTCAAAAAGAGATCCTTCAAAAAGAACTTTCCCTCAAAAAACAAAGATGGAGACAAGGAAGTCTACTATAACTGCGGCAAACAAGGACACTTTGCTGCTCAATGCAGATGACCAACTCAAGACTCGTCTGCACAAAAATTCAACAAGGCCACCCTTGGGATGAAGAAAAGAGGAAAGGCATATGCATCAAAGACATGCAGTGACACAGACTCTGATGATGAAGATATTATGTCAAATGCTCAGCTATGCCTCATGGCAAAAGAAGAAGAACAAAAGCAGGTATTTAATCTCTCTCACTAAGAAGCCACTACATAGGAATTGAAGGAGGCACTTCAAGAAATCTCTGAAAGCTTTATTTCTCTTCTAAAAGAAAATAAGGAAAATCTTAAGCAAATTCCAACTCTCAAGGAGAAATGCAATTTAAATGAAGAGACTAAAAGTAGTCTAATCAATGCTCAAGATAATCTGAAGGAAGCAAATGAAAAAGTGAAGCTTCTCAATGCAATAGTGGAAAAACTTACTATGACAAACACTGAGCTTCAACAGCAGGTAGATGCCTGGAATGGCAAGACCTTAGATCTACAAAAACTAATCAATGTAGGTCAATCTTCTCATGATGAAAGAGGGATAAGATACAATGATTTGTTAAATAACAATAAGGATAAAAATGTGATTACCGAGAAAGATGAGCAGACCAGTGCAAAAGTCCTGCAGAAAAAGAATATCTCTATTGCAGTAGAGGTGCAGACGAAGAAAGCCTATACTGCAGGATATGTGCATAAGAGTCTAGACTCTACTGCACAAACCGTGCAGAGTAGGAATAACTCAGCTGCACCAACAGTTCTGAAAAAGAACAATATTCTCAAGAGATTTGTAATGAAAAGTAAGATCTCTACTGCTCAGCCTCAAAGGAACTGGAGGAGACTACCTATATATATGTATGATAAAAAGAGAGTAAGAAACTACTCAGTATGAAATAACTCCTTGAAATCAACATGGAGAAAACCATATTCAAGACACATATGCTTATGTCAAGAGCAGGAGACCAAGTGGAGCAAACCACTAAGAAGCACAAGACCAAAAGTCTAGTGCTTTACCTGTTGCAAGCTTGGCCATAAATCGTTTGAATGTTGGAACTCACGTAAGAAGATAATTCAATGTGGATTCCAAAAGCTAACCAATAAGGACCTAGATGAGTGGGTACCATATAAAAAGATCTCCATGTTTTAATTGCAGGAAAAAAAAAAGGGGATATGGTACTTGGACAGTGGATGCTCAGGACACATGACTGGAGACAAACACAACCTTGAAGATTTCAGAAAAGAACAAAGACCTCTTGTCATATTTGGGGAAGGAAAGGCAGGCACAACTAAAGGTTATGGAACCCTTGATACAGGTTCTTTAATCTTTAGAGATGTTGCTTATGTCAAGGACTTAGAACATAACTTACTATCCATTTGTCAGTTGTGTGATGAGAACTATGATGTGTCATTTACTCATGATTCATGTCAAGTAATAAATAAGATCACACAAGAAGTCAAATTACTAGGAATTAGAAAAACAAATATATATGGAGTAGACTTCGACTCCTCACAATCAGAACAGATGACTTGTTTCTATACTAAAGAAGCTGAAGATACAAATTGGTTATGGCACAAGAGAATAGCTCATCTGAACTTTAAAACCATAGCAAGATTATCCTTAGAAAACCTAGTAAAAGGACTCCCACAAATAAAATTCAAAAAGGATAAGTTATGCAGACCATGTCAAAAAGGAAAGTAGACTAGGACAAGCTTTAAACCTTTAAACCTTTAAACTCTTCAGAATCAATTAGGATTCTTGAACTATTATATATGGATCTCTTTGGTCCAGTAGAAATGGAAAGCTTGAGCAGAAAAAGATATACTCTAGTTATAGTAGATGATTACTCCAAATATACCTAGGTAATATTCTTACATAAAAAGAGTGAAACATGTAGTCTGCTAACAAGGTTCCTTAGACAAATCCAAAATAAAAAAGGAATAGAAGTAATCACAATTAAAAGTGATCATGGAACTAAGTTCGATCAGACAGGAATAGATGCCTACTATAATGATCTTGGAATTAAGCATAACTTCTCGGCACTAGAACACCCCAACAAAATGGTGTGGCTGAGAGAAAGAATAGGACACTCATAAAGACAACTAGAACAATGCTTGCTGATGCAAACCTATCCAAAAGCTTCTGGGCAGAAGTAGTAAACACAGCTTGCTACATTCAAAATAGGTGCACAATTCACAAGCTTTATAAGAAAACCTCATATGAATTGTGGAAAGGAAAAACACCAAGTGTTAAATACTTTCGTGCCTTTGGATGCATATGTTATATACACAACAATGATAAAAACTATTTACAGAAATTTGATCCTAAGGTGGATGAGACAACCTTCTTAAGATACTCAACAAATAGCAAGGCATTTAGGGTGTACAATAGGAAAACATAGGCTGTTGAGGAGTCAGTTCATGTATCATTTGATGAAAAAGAAACATTCCTAAGAGATGCAAATGTATTTGATGAGGAATGTGCATGCAATGAACAGGCTGCAGAAGAGGTCATTAATACTGCAGACAATGAAGAGTCGTGTGCACGAAATGACATTGTAGCAGAAGAAGAAGAACAATCTCAACAACAAGTAGAATCAAATGAACAAGATAAAGGAATATGGATTAAGGCACACACACAGGATGATATTATAGGAGATAAGAATACAACTATGCAGACTAGGAGAGCAACAAATGCAGAATGCCTGGCTAGCTATTTCATATTTGAAATAGAATCTAAGGTAATAAATGAAGCACTAAATGATCCAAACTGGGTGGATGCAATGCCAGAAGAACTAAATGAGTTCGAAAGAAATGAGGTATGGTATCTCACACCAAGACCTAAAAACTATACAGTTGTAGGATGCAAATGGGTAAGTCTGATGAAAATGGCACAGTCATCAGAAACAAGGGCAAGAATAGTTGCAAAGGGATACTCACAAGAAGAAGGAATTGATTTTGATGAAACCTTTGCACTAGTAGCAAGATTAGAAGCCATACGAATAATCCTTACCTATGCAGCATACCAAGGATTTAAAGCCCATCAAATGCATGTAAAAAGCGCATTTCTGAATGGAAAGCTACAATAGGAAGTTTACGTCGAACAACTTCCTGGCTTTGAAGATTATGAACATCCAAATCATGTATATAGGTTAGATAAGGCATTATATGGGTTAAAACAAGCACCTAGGGCATGGTATAAAACTCTCTCAACTTTTCTCTCTCAGAATAAATTTGAAAGAGGTAAGGTTGATACCACTCTGTTCTTAAATAAACATAAGGAACACATATTGTTAGTGCAAATCGATGTAGATGATATTATATTTGGTTGTACTAATGATAAGTTTTATGAAAGATTTGGAGAACTAATGAAATCTAAATTTCAAATGAGCTTAATGGGAGAACTAAAATATTTCCTAGGACTGCAAGTACAACAGCTAAAAAGTGGAATTTTCTTAAATCAATCCAAATACTTAAAGAACACAATCAAAAAGTATGGATTAGATAATGCCAGTCATATGAAAACCCCAATGAGCAGATCAATAAAGATAGAAAAGGATGAACTTGGAAAGAAAATAAATCAAACAATGTATAGAGGAATAATAGGGTCATTATTATACCTTACTGCAAGCAGACCAGACATTCAGTATGATGCAGTATGCATCTGTGCAAGATATCAATCTAATCTTAAAGAATCTCACTACACTACAGCAAAGAGGATATTAAGATATCTCAAAGGAACTCCAATTCTTAGTGTATGGTATCCTAAGGATTCAGATTTTACACTGATAGGCTATTCAGATACAAATTTTGCAGGATGTACAGTTGATAGAAAGAGCACAAGTGGATCATGTCAATGCACTGGAGCAAGGTTAATATCATGGTTCAGCAAGAAGCAGACTATTGTGTCTACTTCTAATGCAGAAGCCGAATACATTGCTGCTGGAAGCTGTACTGCACAAATATTATGGGTGACGTCACAACTTGCAGACTATGGTATAACATTATCTAAAACTACTATATTTTGTGACAATACGTCTGCAATGGCTATTTTAGAAAATCCAGTTTTTCATTCAAGAACTAAGCATATTGATGTCAGATATTCAAGGTCATATTAAATTGGAATACATTCCAACAGAAAAGCAAGTTGCAGACATTTTTACAAAACCTCTTGATGAAAACAAGTTTATTCAATTTCGAGGAGAATTGGGTATACTTGATTTACAACAATAAAATTGGCCAAAAATGCTTTGCTACTCTAATGCATGCGTAGAATGAAAACTAGCATCATTCATAAAAAATTGCAGACTAGCTCTAATGCTCTACTGCACCACTACTTAGTCAATAAGTTAAGTGGAGACTATAATCAATAGTGCTCTACTGCATCTATTTTAGGAAACAAAATCAGTTTTTAAAACGTTAAATAACTGCGTTCCTAAAATAACGCATAATGGTCAATTGATAATTGTTACTTTATAACGGCTAGAAAAATCACTAACAACGGTCATATTTCTCAAATGAGTATTAAAACTGTAGTTTTTTTAATTAGAAAATCACTTTACTCTCTAATCTCTCTTTCTCTCTCCAAAGGCTAAAACTCTCTCTCTAAACACTCGAGCACTCTACTACACGAAATCGAAACCCTAAGTTCTTAAAAAACACTTCAATTCGATTTCCAAAACCATCACGATTCTTTCAAATCACTTAAAAATGGCCAACACACCATCTAGTTCATCAAAGAAAAAAACCAGAAATCCTCTGAATCTTAGAGAGGTCCTTCAAGAAGAATTAAACTTCAAACAGGCATCGTGTTTGAATTTAATTCAATTTGAAACGAGCAAGAAGAAGTCAGAGACATAGGAAACTTGATCGAAGAGGCTGGACTCAAGTCTTTGTGTGAACGAACAAGCATAATATATGATGATGAAGTTCTGGACTTCATCAAGAATGGACAAGTTGGAGACAGTCTGCAGCAAATCACTTACACCTCTACTGCAAGAGGAATAACCATCCAGGTGAATTCTCATGACCTTGCACAATGCTTTAATCTTCGAAATGAAGATAAGGATTATTCCATCAGAAGTCATCGAGCTGGGAAGACAAGCAATGCTCAGCCAAGATAAATGGAATGAGGGGATAAGAACAATGAAGAAATTCTTATCCAAAGAACACAAACTACTTGCTGATATCATGAAGAAAGCAATTCTCTCCATAGAATTCAGCAAGGACCAAATAACCTTCGATCAACAGGAGATTATGTGTGCCATCCTTATAAAAACAAGAGTAAACTAGACAAGACTACTCATGTATCAACTTGCAAGATCGGTAAGGTCAAGACTACCACTATTCGGAAGGATAATCAGTATCCTTCTCATATAGAAGATGAAGCTCTCAGATAAAGAAGGAAGGGCATGGAACCAATCCAAGAAAATCAACTTCAAGAAGAAAGGAAAAGCACCCTCAGGATTCAAAAAGAAGCCTACAGCCAAGCCCCAAAAGCCTGTGGAAGTATAGACCTGACGAAAGGCCACACAGACCACTGTAGAAGTGTAGACTACTACAGTACAGACCCGATCTGCAAAGAAGGAGACCAAGAAGAAGCCAGCCCAATAGATGTTGACGAAAATGAAGGCTACAAGGAGGAAAATAATTATACGTACCTCCGATGAGGAAACAATTACCGACAAACCTGCTGCAGATCAAACCACAGTCAATGAAGAAGAAACCCAATCTGCGTTAGTGCAGACTGAGGAAGTCATTGATCAGTCTGCAGTAGTGCAAACTGGGCTGATAACTGAGCCCTCTTCATCAAAAATACCACCAAAAACATCTATAATTGCAGCCCTTCATGATGCAAATATAGCAATTCAGTTTCTCAAAGCAGGAGCAGGTGAAGACTTGAAGAATTTGATCTTAGAAGCCCAAGTAAGCTTTCGGGAGATAAGAGAAGGCCCTCGAGCTGAGTTCAGATAGAGGCTTACTATAGAAGGCTACACCCAAAATGCCAGCCCTTCAGGTGGAACCAACCTCAGTTGACTCTGCTGCAATAACTGTTACCATCAAACCCCTTTTAGCAGAGCCAACAACCACAACAGCAATTGTTCCATTCTTAGAGAGTAGAATGGAAACTTCACAAATTACAGATGACCAACCTACCACTACGACTGCCATATGGACAACAACAACACCCTTAACTGAGGAAAGGCCCTCCCTCGAGAAGATCATTCAATCAGTTATGCAGACGGTCAAGGCAAACCTACTGCAGCAGAAAGTCATAGATTCCCAACGCCTTGCAAAAAGAACTCGAGCCAAGATGAAGAAGAAGATTGAACAACTCAAGAGTTTGTGACACAACGATAAATTGATTCAGGAGTTTGTGACACAACACAATCTACCTATCAAGAGGCCAAGAACAACACCAACACTAACTCAAAAAGTACCAGCAAGGACCACAAGGAGAACCACACGGTCTACTAGACCAAAGCTGATTCCTCAAGGCCCCAAAACACTATAGCAAATCAATCCAGACCAATCCTAAACATTGATTGGTGAAATAATTGGAATGATGGAAGAGAAGGTTCATCAACTGGTTGAACTCCAAAAGAAGGAAGTAATTTGGTCAACAAGACCCAAGGAGCATCACTTCCTCATCAATGGACCTCATGAGTTCAAGGACTTCACACTGAAGACAAAAAGGCTTAGACATGCTCTCCTTAGGCATGTTGAGTTTGTCAACACTCCAGAGATTGAAGCAGAACTCAAGAGAATTCTGGAGAAACACATCAAAGCTGCCACCGAGGAGGTATATGAATATCTCTCTCGGCACTTACTTTTTTTTTAATTCACTGTTGAGGTATCCGTCTTTTTTTGATCTCGAAAAAGAAAAAAAGGATTCTCATTAAAATAAGAAGAATTAGGAACAAAAAGAATCTGGGAGAACATCAACCAACAAGGATGATGAAGATGGTAATGGAGGTGATCAACCTCAACAAGACCCTCATGATGATGAAGATGACATCATAGATGAAGTAGCTACTGAAGGAGTGCAACTGCAGCAGAGAAACCTGAAGATCCTCCTTTAGCAGAGGAAACTCATGCAGTAGTGGAAGTTGCAGAAAAGCCATCTGTAGTTGAAAATGATGATTTTCCAATTGAAGAACCAATGGAAGCAGCACCACCAACTGCAGCTGAGCAACCTGAAGAAACACCTGTAGACGAGGATATTGCAGATGAGACATCTGCTGCTAAAGAAGATGCTCCTCCAACAATCACCCAAACAGAACCAGTAGCATTCCAAATAGCAGAAGAAGGACGTAGTGAGTCCTTAACTGAAGAATCTGTTGTAGAAACACCGTTGATCATCGCTCTTACAGCAGAAGAATCACTTAAAGAGCATGCAGACGAGGGGCACATCACTCAACAACAGAAAGAAGAATTTCCTGATTTTGAAGAAGACTTACTTGCAGATGAGGTTACATCCATCGGAGTCCCAACACACGCAGACGAGCTTATTACCCCTGCAGTTGAGACAACTGATGTAGACGACTTCCATATGGTTGCAGCAGAGGCACAACAAGCAACTCCATCCAGAGACATTGAACATATAGTCTTTACTCCACCATCTGCTTTTGGTTTAGCTCAAATGGAACCACATGTACCCCCTCTAGTCCTGGAGCCAATATATAGTGATACCTCAGCGGCCAAAATGACTCTAACAGCAATAAAAGACCTAAAGAAAGCTTTTGAAGAATACGAAGTTGAAGTCCTCTCTGTCCAACCACACGAGCAAGGTGAAAGAATTCCCTCTTCAACCTCAGAAGACATAACACAGTACCAACTACGTCAGCTTGATCAAGAGATTTATGAAATGCACTCATGGATCACGACTACCTTTCATGATCTTCTAGAAGTCTTGTAGCCAATTGTTGCAGACCTTGCAGCCGAAAAGGAACTCAGAAAATCCACCTTTGATAAGTTTGAGAGGCTCTAAGAAATCTAGCAGTTGGAGTCATTGATTAGATGAAGCAAAACAGATCAGTAAATCTTCACAATCAACGAATCCACACCTCCAACTTCAAAAAATTCAAGGAGCAGCAGTCTGCTACTCTACGCAAGCTCAGTGAAACGATGTAGACCACCAAGCAACAAATTGATGAGCATATGCGCATTAATGACATTAAATTTGGCCTCCTAGAAACCAAATTGCAAGTTGTTGAGAAAAATATCTTCTCTGAACTCAAGGGTGTCTGAACTGGTCTTGAAGCCCAAACCTCCACCTTCAATGCTAACAAAAAAGGGGAGAAATACTCTGCAGATGAGGAGCAGCAGACTCAGGAGGAGAAATCTGTTTCGGCCAAAAGAAAAAGCTCCTCTGTAAAAAGGAAGGAGCCAAAAAGGTCTAAGCATCATAGGGAAGAATCTTATGAGGAACGAAGAGGATGCTTCATAAAAGATTCAGAGGAGAGGCATCGGAAATGTAGTAGAGAAAATGATGAGGAAAGAAGATACAAACGTAGCAAAAGAAAAGAAGGTAATACTTAGATTGCTCCATTTGCTTTATTATATTGTCACTAACATTGTAATAAAAATGAACTAAGGTTCAACAAATTGTACTAAGTTAGTAAGAAAACTGAGAACTTGTTGTATTACATAGAAATTTTTGTTAGCATCAATTTAGGGGGAGATTGATAAGAATGTGCAATCCCTTCATTTGTATAGAAATTGATGTAACAAAACCTAGATGTATTAGTTATAATGTAGTTAGTATGTTTAGGCTAGAAGTCGAAGCAGACTAGCTTGAAGAAGAGGTGATTGCCAAGGTGGTCAGAGGTTTGAAGTCAGTCAAGTGAGGATTTGAGTTAAAGTAGCAACGACATAATTTCTAGGATAGTGGACTGCCAGCATCAGGAACGAGATGGTAGGGGACATGAGAGGACTGCTAGGAACATTGCAATGTCTACTAAGGTTCATTCCCTAAGCCTTTGTAAGGGAACTGGTGAGGCTTATTGAGAGTTGCTGAACAACGTGGATTGAAAAGCAAAAGAGTGCAACGCAATCTAGCAATTCAAAGATTACTCAAGAAAGCTAAGTCGTGAAGATTCAGTAGAAAGTGTTACTAGTCTCCAGAAGAACAAAATCTTGCAACAGAGTCCAAAGCTCGGATTTATGCAAAGCATCTAGGTTCTTTGTCTTTCATACAAGTTAGATAACTTGTAAAAGGAAAGTCTCTTGTAATCTAAAATAAGAAGACAGTGATATTTACCTCTTGGCCTGACTACAATGGTCACCAAGGAAAGACTCGATTTTCAAAAAAAAAACAAAAAAAAAAACATAAGAGTAATTAGGCAGTGTGGAGTACAATTGATTCTAAGGATACAAGATAAGCTCTCGATCATCATTTGATATCGAGTGTCTGAACCAGTATCAATGTTGTGTCTATCTATTGCTCTTCATTACATTGATATTTAAGAACTGTTTCTAATAGATCATCATAGCCTAAAAGAGATAAACTCAAAGAGTTTCAAGTCTCTACTACAGACTACTAATTGTGATCTGCAGACTACCCAGTAGTCTGCATAAAGCAATAGTCTTCACAAAACAAGTATTCCATAGAAAAAGACCAATAAAGTCTTATACAACCTATTCACCCCCATCTAGGTTGAAACTCGAATACAGCATTCTTCTCCAAAACAGAAAACTTCAAAGATTTACTTTTCATGTGAACAATGTTCTTCGAGCTATTTCCAGATTTCTCCATCCTAAGAACAACATTTCCAGCAACAACAACACCATGCATAACAACATCATTCCCAACAACAACATCATTCCCCGCAGCAACTTCATTCCCCGTAGCCACATTCTTCAAATTTGCATATTCCCTATTCATGTTTATAGTGTCCAAAATTTTTGAAGTCGTTTCTGTTTCAGAATCGGTGGATTCATGAGCAACACCAACTATAGAAGCAGTAGGAAGGCTCCAATCCATTGATTTCAAGTGGTTAATGGCTTTGGGATGCTCCGAATCCATGGAATTCAGATTTTATGAAGAGAGACCCATCAGATGAAAAAAACTGGCGATCTTCAAATGCTTCGCAAACACCATTTTCATCATGGTTTGTTCCCCAAATCCCTTGTTGGGGTTGTTCTCATCATGATTTACAGGTTTGGCACAAAAATTCATGGCAAATCAGAGCAAAAATGAGCAAAATCAGAACCAAAAAAACTGTGATGAGGAGTAACAAACTGAGAGCAAATCTGAGAGAAAAATCATAAAGAGAGAAAAATCATAGATGATTCACGGTAGCAACATGTTTGTTGTTAGAAACTAATCTTCATAGCTAAACAGAGATAAAGTCGAAGAATTGATATCTTTGGAGTAGACCTTCAAGTGTTAGCTATAGACCACCCAAGTGGTCTGCAAGAATATAATCCCCTGCATAAAATTGCTAAAATTTGAATTAACCTATTCATCCCCTCTAATTTATATCTTGGACCTTACATATTTTCTTCACCTTGTTCGATTCATTCGATAGGGTCTTCAAATCGAGCACCATTCTTGTCTGCAACTCCCCTTTCTTAGTTGGGCTTCATTGTTCTTGTGACTTGTCATTCTCGGGTGTGTTAGATCAGATGTTGCCCATTTGAAAATGAAATATAAGAGAATTTCTCTACTGTGAGTTAAATTGAAAGAACTAGCGAACGTAGGGTTTTGTAGTTGAGTGTAGTAGAGCATAAAAACAAGAGAAAGAATGAAAGAATTAAGAGAGAAAATCAGAGAGTAAAGGTATATTTCTGATTGAAAAAGTTTCAGTATTTATACCCTTTGAAGAAATATTATTGTTGCGACTTTTAATTTGTCGTTACGTAGATTCAGTAATTGATTGGACCGTTGCGTGATTATAGGCAATAAGTATTTAGAATGTTATTTTTCTTTCAAAAAATAGAGATGCAATAGAGTAAGAGTATCTCTAGTCTGCATTCCACATATACAATAGAAAAGTAGAGTAAAACAATGCTAGTCTGCATTCTATATGTGCAGTAGATCAGTAAAGCATTTTGATCAATTTATTAATTTAAAATACCCAATTCACCACGTAACTGACTAAATTTGCTGTAATCGAGAGGCTTTGCAAAAAGTTCTGTAATTTATTTTTCTGTTGGAATATATTCCAATTTAATTTGACCTTTTTGTACATGATCGCTCATAAAATGATATCTGACAAAAATATGCTTATTTCTTGCATGAAAAACTAGATTTTTTGAAATTGCCATTGCATATGTGTTGTCACGAAATATTGATGTTTTAGTGAATGCCATACCATATGACCTCATCCATAGTACACGTGCATAATAACTTCCTGCAGCTATGTATTCTTTTTCTGCGATAGAGGTTGACACAATGGTCTGCTTTTTGTTGAACTATGAAATTAGTCTTGCACCAAGGAATTGACATGATCCACTTATGTTTTTTATATCAACTCTACAAACTGCAAAATCTGCATCTGAATAACCTGTTAGCGTAAAATCTGAGTCCTTAGGATACCATACACCAGGATTTGGAGTTCCTTGAGATATCTCAGGATTCTCTTTACCACAGTATAATGGGATTCCTTGAGATAAGAGTGATACCTAGCACATACGCAGACTGAGTATTGGATACCTGGTCTGCGTACAGTAAGGTATAGTAATGACCCTATTATTCATCTATACATTGTTTGACTTATTCTCTTTCCACTTTCATCCTTATCTATTTTTATTGATGTACTCATAGGAGTTTTCATATGGCTTGCACTTTCTACTCTATACTTTTTAATTATGTCCTTTAGGTACTTAGATTGATTTAAGAAAATCCCACTTTCCAATTGTTGTACCTGAAGTTCTAGAAGGTATTTTAATTCCCCCATTAAACTCATTTAAAATTTGGATTTTATTAATGTAGCAAATCGCTCACAGAGTTTATTATTAGTGCAACCAAATATAATGTCATCAACATAAATCTTCACTAATAATATATGTTCATTATGCTTTTTAAAGAATAAGGTGGTATCTACCATGCCCTTGGAGCTTGTTTTAGTCCATATTGTCTAACTTGTAAACATGTCCTCGATGTTCAAAGTCTTCAAAATCAGGAGGTTGTTCAACATATACTTTCTCTTGCAGCTTTCCATTTAGAAAGGCACTTTTTATATCCATCTGGTAGACTTTGAATCCTTGATATGCAGCAAAGGCTAGGAATATCCTTATGGCTTCCAATCTTGCAATCGGGGCAAAGGTCTCATTAAAATCGATTTTCTCTTCTTGTGAGTATCCTTTTGCAACTAACCTAACTTTGTTTCTAATGACTTTTCCTTTTTCATCAATTTTGTTTCTGAATACCCATTTGCACCCAACAAGTGGATAATTTCTGGGCCTTGGTGTTAGATACCATACTTTATTTCTTTGAAATTCATTCAATTCTTCATGCATGGTATCTATCCAGTTTGGATCACTTAGGGTTTCATTTTTTGTCTTTGGTTCTATTTCTTATATGAATCAAGAAGACAAACATCCTTTGATTATTGCCCTTCTAGACTGGACAGGTGCATCTTTGTCTCCATTGATGTCTTCTTGTGTATGTGCCTTGATCCATCTTTTCTTGTATCCATTATCATTTATTTGTTCCTGTTATTGTTGCATGATAGATTGTTCTAACTCTGCTGCATTATGGTTTTCTTCAATATGTGCAGACGATTCTTCATTTTCTGCAGTTTCAATTCCTGTGTCTGCATCCTATTCATCATCTTTGCATCCACATTCTTCATCAAAGACATTAGCATCTCGCATGGATATTTCAGATTCATTAAAGAACATATGTACTGACTCCTCAACTATTTGTATTCTTATATTATATACTCTAAAGGCATTACTTATTGTGGAATATCGCAAGAAGATTTCCTCATCTGTCTAAGGTTCAAATTTTACTAGATGATTTTTGTTATTGTTATGTATATAGCATTTGCTTCCAAAGACACTAAAAGTATTTGACACTTGGTGTCTTTTCTTTCCATAATTCATAGGGGGTCTTTTTATGCAATTTGTGTATAATGCATCTGTTTTGTATATAGCACGTAGTGTTTACTACTTATGTCCAGAAGCTTTTTGGTAAATTTTGCATCAGCAAGCATTGTTCTGGTTGCTTCTATAAGTGTCTTGTTTTTCCTTTCTTTTACACCATTTTGTTGAGGTGTTCTACGTGGTGAGAAGTTATGTTTTATTCCTTGATCATTAAAGTAGATATCTACTCTTGTTTGATCGAATTCACTGCCATGATCACTTCTAATTTTAATTACCTAAATGCCTTTGCCATTTTGAATTTGTCTTAGGAATCTAGTTAACAGACTACAAGTTTCGCTCTTTTTATATAGGAACATTACCCATGCATATCTTGAGTAATCATCTACAATAAGTAGGATATACTTCTCTTTCTATTTAAGCTTTCTACCTCAACTGGACCAAATGTTCTATATGCAATAGTTCTAGAATTATATTTGATTTTGATGAGTTTAGAGGTTTAAAACTTGCTGTAGTCTGGGTTCCCTCTTGACATGGTATGCGTAATTTATCCTTTTTAAACTTTATTTATGGAAGACCTCTCACTAGATTTTCTGAGCATAATCTGGTTGTAGTTTTCAAATTATGGTAAGCTAATCTTTTGTGCCATATCCAGTTTGTGTCTTCAGCACTCTTTATGTAAAAACATGTTATTTGTTCTGACTGTGATGAGTTAAAATCTACTATACAAATGTTTTCTTTTCTTATTCCTATTAATTTGACTTCTTGTGTAACTTTATCTCTTACTTGGCATGAATCATCAGTAAATGAGACATCATAATTTTTATCACACAGCTGACTAATGGATAGTAAGTTATGTTCTAAAACTTTGACATAAACTACATATCTAAAGATTAGGGAACCTATACCAAGGGTCCTTAAGAATGCTTTTGTTTCCTGTTATGTGCCTTGAGCACCCACTATCAAGATACCATGTTCCGCCCTGTTTTTCCTGCAATAAAACATAAAAAGCTCGTACATGATACCCACTCATATGGGTCCTTACTTGTTAGTCTTTGGAATCCACACTTGAATTATTTTCTTGTGAGAATTCCAACATTCAAAGGATTTGTGTTCAAGCTTACAACATGTGTAACAGTAGACCTTTGGTCTTATAGATCTAGGTGGTCTGCTTAAGTTTTTCCACTTTTTCTGCTGCATTGGGCATGAGCAGGTGTACCTCAAGTGTGGCTTTCTCCATGTTGTCCTGGAGATGTTGTTCCAAACTAAGTAGTTTGGTGCATACTGAGTTCCATAAGGCCTTTCATTGACCTTTTTCTTGTGATTCCTGATTTTCTGCACCTTATGGAACTTTATATCAGTTAGTGCTCATGGTTTGCTCACAATTATAACCCTTTGGGTTTGAGTAGTAGAGACCAGACTCTTCTACACTGCCTGTGCAGTAGAGCTTTTTCTCTTCTGCACACCTTGTGCAGTGAGGCATTACCTTTTTGCAAAACTTCTACAGAGGTCTGCTCTGCTTTTTTCTTATTGATCACCTTTTCATATACTTTATTATTCAACCTGTCATTATAACCTAACCCTATTTTATCATGAGAGAATTGACCCATATTGAGCATTTTCTACAAGTACACGGTCTTTTCGTTCCATATATCTACTTGTTTTTGAAACTCAGCATTTCTTAACGTGAGTGTCTCCACTACTGCATTGAGAAGCTTTAACTTTTCATTTCATTTCTTTAGCTCATCTTGAGTATTGACAAGGTGTGACAATACGAATATTTGAGGTATAAGGTGTGAGGTTCAATCTAATCGAAGATTTGAGGTTCAAAGTGTGACAATACGAGGATCTGAAATAGGTGAGCTGTCAACATGAGTTGAGGTTTACATGTGACAAGTTGTCACATCAAGTCTTGTACATATTTCACGGGTTCATTTCTTCGGCCTATAAAAGGGGATCGTTGAAACTCAGTGAGTAAGGCTATTGAACGAGTGATTGAAAAACAATCAGAGATTCAAAAATTACTTAAGTGAGCTGAATCGAAAAGAAGACAGGAAGACAGTTCACTAGTCTTCATTATAGTATAGAAGTTGCACCAGAGTCCAGTGAAGGATCTATGTAAGGACCTAGGTTCTTTACCTTTTGTACAAGTTAGCCAGCTTGTAAAAAGGGTTATCTTGTAAGCCACAAACAAGAAGATAGTGAGCTCAGCTCTTGGATTGATTAAATTGGTCACCAAGGGAAAGACTAGACTAAGCACTTGATTATCAGTTGATAATGAGTACCTGAACCAGTATAAATCCTGTGTTTCTTATTTGTTTTCATTGCTTGATATATTTACAAATGTTAGAAATTGATCAGTTCATCAACACAGAGACAAATTCATACAGTTTGAGTCTCTGCTGCAGACTACCTATATAACAATAGTGTTCAAAGTTTTTTTTTTTAAACTGCTGCAATCCAAAACAATATTTTGGATCGACCTATTCGCCCCCCTCTAGATTGAATCTTTGGACCTAACAATTGATATCAGAGCCTATCTTTCCAGACCTAACAGTTTTGGAAAGAAAAAGGCCATATTTTTAGAATTAAATCTCGAAAGAAGTTGGTGATAGTTTGTTTTGCAAAGAGAAAAATGGCTCCACCAAAGCTACCTAAATTTCCCAACAACGAAGAGCCACCAACATGTTCATTTGACAATTTTAATCATTGGAAGCTGAGGATTCTTGCACATCTTGATTCAATAGATGAGAGAATACATACATCTTCACTGATGGACCATATATTCCAAAGATGCTAGATCTAGTAGATGTAACCAATGAAATGAACTAGCCAAAATCTCTATGGACAGAAGAGCTAGGAACCAAATATTCAAAGCTCTTGATGACGATATGTTTGAGATAGTGACTCATACAACCACTGCAAAGGAGGCATGAGACACTCTACTGCAAAGATAAAGATTCTCAATACACTAGTGGAGACACTCACATTGAGAAATGTTGAGCTTCAAAAACAAGTAGATACATGGAGTGGAAAGACCCTGTACTTGCAAAAAATGCTCAATATGGGTCAATACACTCATAATGAAGCAAGGTTAGGCTACAATGACTAGTTGAATAATAAAGTAATTGAAAAGGTTATCACTATTAAGAAAAAGACAGTGCAGATCAATACAAAAGACTTGCAAGGTGTACGGAAGAGCAAAAGCTCTACTGCATAGGCAGTGCAGAAGAGTCTGATCTCTATTACTTGAACCCTAAGGGTTATAATTCAGAGCAGACTATCAGGATAAACCGATATAGAGTATCATAAAGTACAAAAAGTCAGGAATCATAAGAAAAAGGTCAATGAAAGGCCTTATGGACCTCAGTATGCACCAAACTACTCAGTGTGGAACAACATCTCTAAGACAACATGGAGAAAACCACACTTAAGGCATACCTACTCATGCCCAATGTAGTAGAAAAGGTGGAAAAACTTAAGCAAACCACCCAGAACTGTAAGACCAAAGGTAATAGGAATGTGTAATCCCTTTAATTATATAAAAATTAATAACTAAAACTTAGAAATATTATCCATGATGTATTTAGTGTTCTTAGACTAGAAATCAAGTATGTAGTTACATACTAGGTCTGATATTGGAGAGCAGATGGCTGCAAATGAGGAGCAACTTGTGAGCCACCAGATGCAGACTACTATAGACGATTTTGGCTATACGACTAAGGCATACATGGACCCATGAATGCTTCAGGATTTAGTACTGGGCTTGTAGATGAGGACCAACACAAAACGCATGAAGTATAGTAGATCTGGGTGCAGACAAGGTTATAGCAGGGACTAGTGTAGACGAGGTCTCACAATACTGAATACAAACTAAGGTACAATGGACTGAGTAAAGTAGAGATGGTTACTGTTGGTTGGGTCAAAGGTTTAAAGACAGTCAAGTGAAGATTTGGGGTACAGAAGGTGACAGTACAAGAATCTGAGGTGGGTGGGCTGACAACATCATTTGGAGGACACATATGACAAGTTGTCATATCAGATACAGTACAATGTCATGGGTTCATTTCCTGAGCTTATAAAAGGGGACCGTTGAAGCTCAGTGAGTAAGGCTATAGAACTTGAGATTGAAAAGAAAGAATGCAAAGTAATCAAAAACTCATAAATTACTCAAGTTAGCTTAATCGTAAAAAACAAAGGAAGAGTTCGCTAGTCTGCAGAAGAAGAACAAAACTTATAGTAGAGTCAGTCGATTGGATCTATGCAAAGATCTAGGTTCTTCATATTTTGTTCAAGTATGGATTCCAAAGACTAAGGAATGAGGACCCATATGAGTGGGTACCATGTACAAGCTCTCTATGTTTTAATGCAGGAAAAACAAAGTGGAATATGGTATCTTGATAGTGGATACTCAGGGAACATAACAGGAAACAAAACCATTCTTAAGGACTACTGAAAGGAACAGGGACCCCTAATCATCTGTGGTGAAGGAAAGACAAGTAAGACAAAAGGATATGGAATACTTGGTATAGGTTCCTTAATCTTTTGAGATGTAGCTTATTTCATGGGATTAGAACAAAACTTAATGTCCATTTGTCAGCTATGTGACAAAAATTATGATGTCTCATTTTCTCATGATTCATGCAAGTAAGAGACAAAGTCACACAAGAAGTGAAATTAATAGGTATTAGAAAAGGAAACATTTATGTAGTAGATTTTAACTCATCACAATCAGAACAAGTAACATGCTTCTACACGAAAGGTGCTGAAGACATAAAATGGCTATGGCATAAAAGATTAGCTCACCTTAATTTCAAAACTATAGCCAGATTATCCTAAAAAACCTAGTGAAAGGTCTTCCACAAGTAAATTTTAAAAAAGATAACTGTGCAGACCATGCCAAGAGGGGAAATAGACTAGAGCAAGTTTTAAACCCATAAACTCATCATAATCAAATAGAATTCTGGAAATATTGCATATAGATCTTTTTGATCCAGCTGAGGTAGAAAGCTTAAATGCTTCAGGATCTAGGATTGGACTTGCAGACGAGGACCAATACAATAATACATGAAGTGTAAAAGATTTGTGTGTAAACAAGGTTGTAGTAGCAAACTGATACAGATGAGGTCTCACAATACTGAGTGCAAACTAAGGTGAAGTAGACTGAGTACAGCAAAGGTGGTTGATAGGGTTTTGGTCAGATGTCTGAGGTTTAGAATGTGACAGTATGACAATTTGAAATAGGTGAGCTATCAAAATTAGTTGAGGCACACATGTGAGAAGCTGTCACATCAGATACTTTACACAGTCACGGGTTCATTTCCTTAACCTATAAAAGGGGATTGTTGAGTCTAAGTGAGTAAGGCTGTTGGATGAGTGATTGAAAGACAAGCATACAAAGCAATCAGAATTTCAAAAGATTACTCAAGTGAGCCAAATCATGAAGAATACAGAAAACAGAGTTCACTAGTCTGCATTGAAGAACAATACCTATAGTAGAGTCTAGTCATGGATCTGTGCAAAGATCTGGGTTCTTCATCTTTTATACAAGTCAGCGTAGAAGTATTAGCCATGATTATGTTAGTGTGCTTAGAATAAAAAAAAAGTCGATAGTTACAGTCTAGGTTGGTTGCTAGAGAGCATACGGTTGCATATGAGGAGCATTGTGTGAGCGACCAGATGCAGACTACTATAGAGTGTAAGGTCCAAGATTCAACCTAGAGCGGGGGGGGGGGGGGGGGTGAATAGATTGTTTCAAAATTAGCTCCCCCCCTCTAGGTTGGCGGTTGTTTCAAGATTCAACGCGCAAAGAAAGTTATGGCGGTTGCATAACTTTTGATGTAGAATACGTGTTCTTTACAGATCACTATTCTATGCAGACCACTTAGGTAGTCTGTAGATGATGCTCGGTGGTATGCAGCAGGGAGTTTAAACTCTTTGGCTATGATGATTTATATCTAACAGTTCAAAATATTAAGCAATGAAAGCAAGAAATAGACACAGTATTTATACTGGTTCACACACTCGTTATCAAATAATAATCGAGAGCTTAGTTCGGCCTTCCCTTGGTGACCAGTGTAGTCAAGCCAAGGTGAGTTTCACTATCTTCTTGTTTGTAACTTACAAGAAACTTCTTTTTACAAGCTATCTAACTTGTATAAAAGATGAAGGACTAAGATCCTTTGCACAAATCCAATATCTGGACTCTACTGTAAGATTTACTCTTCTGCAAGCTAGTGACACCCCTTTCATTGGGATCTTAAAGAATTAGCTCTCTTGAGTAATCTTTGAACTTATGATTTCTTTGCGCGTTTGCCTTTCAATCTCATTCAATAGCCATACTTCAATGAGCCTCAACGATTTTCTTTTATAGGCTCAGGGAATGAACCCAGCAAACATGGTGTTGTTTCTGATGTGACACCTTGACACTCGTGTTCGCCACCATATTGTTTCTAATGCTGGCAGTCCACTTACTTTAGAATTCGTATTGTTGCTGTCTATACCTCAAATCTTTATTTGAATGACTTCAGACCTTTAACCCCACCTTAGTAACCATCTCTATTACACTCCAGTCAACTGTAACTTCCAGTCTACATTCAGTATTATAAGACCTAGTCTGCACTCTGCAACCCTAGTCTTCACCAAGTCCTTGTTGCAAGCTCCAGTCTACACCCAGATCTGATACACATTATGCTTTGCTATGTTGGTCCTCATTTATAACCTCAATCCTAGATCCTGAAGGCTTTGATTGTCTTTTGTTTCTCATTAATGCCTTAGCTGCTTATCAAAAAAAATATCTTTAGTAGTCTAAATCTGGTGGCTTACACAATGTCTATCATTTGTAGCCGTCTGCTTCTTAGCATCCATCATAGACTGCAAATATCTATTTGTTTTCTAGCCTAAATATACTAACTACATTATGACAAATACATCTCAGTTTTGTTCCATCAATTTCTATACAATTGAAGGGATTATACATTCCAATCAATCTCCCCCTAAATTGATGCTAACAAAAATCCTATGTAAAACAACAAGATTATAAATTTTTCTCATAACTTGGTTACATTGTTTTGAAACAACAACAAAAAAGAGAGAGCAATAGAGATTTTTATCCTTACCATTGATGCTCCTTTCCTTTTGTTACGCTGATGCCTTCGTTCTTCTTCTGTTCCTTTACTGAGCTTCTGAGGTCTTTCCTCTGTATCTCTGTGATATCGTCTGTATTCTTCAGTAGATTGCTTCCCCACCTGCCTGTGTCTTGAGGTTTGTTCCTCATGATGCGTTGATCTTTTGGTAGACCTTTCTATTTCTTTCTCAAAGGTATGTCTTTTCTTTTTTGCAGAAGACTTCTCCCCTTGAGTCTCAGCTGGGGTCCTTTACTGCTCTGCTGTAGTACTTGGAGTCTTTGTTGTAGGCTACTTCTCCCCCTTTTTGTTAGCATTAATGTTCAAGGTGAGAGCTTCAAGAGCAGTTCGTACAGCTCTGAGTTCAGAGAATATGTTCTTCTGAACTACATGCAGTTTGGTTTCAAGTAGTCTAAATTTGATGTCATTGATGCAAATGGTCTCATTGAGTTATTGTTGGGTGTTCTGCAGAGCCTTGTTCAGCTTTCGTAGATCAGCTGTATGTTGACTTTTGAATTTGTTGAGGTTGAAAGAGCTCATTCTGTATTGTTGAAGGTTAAGGGCATTGGCTCTTTGCATTTGGTTAATGACTCCTGTTCCCATTTTGTCAAGTGAAGTCCTAAAGTATTCGAAGCCTTGGGTTCTGGTTTGCCTTTCGTGTTCAAACTCTTCCTCTATTGGCTGCAAAGTTTCAAGTAACTCATGAAGTGCTTCTTTGTTCCATTACAGATATTCTAGATTTCTTGATCTATTCTTCCTAATCTGTATCCTATGGTGTCTTCTACAGGTGGTCTTGGCTGAACTGAAATGATTTGAATGCCTTTGTCAAATGCATCCTTCAGATCCTTGACTGCAGATGGAGGTGTTGTTTGAGTTTCTGATGCACTACTTCTAGAGAGTCTCTGTGTAAGTCCCATAGAGGGTGGATCTGCTCTTGTTTGCACTGTCCAAATGAGGAAGGTGGTGTAAACAATAGGTTCGTCAGACTTTGGAAAGCTAGACGAGCTAGAGTTTATTATTCTGCTTCATCTACATCCTTTGTCTCAACTGTAGTGTGGGTTAGTGATGCATCCCAGTTTGCTGTGTACTTAACTGATGTTAGATCTTTAACTATGGGTAGTTCCTCTACTTGTTCCTCAACCTCAGTGGTTTATTCTTCGGTTTCAACTTCAGGAAGTTCCTTTGTGGTTTGTTCAGCTCCTTGATCTTCAACTTCATCTTCCTGTGTCTCCTTTGCTGTAGGTTGCTCTGTAGGAGACTCATGATGTTCTTGATGTTCTTCAGTTTATTCTTGGTGTTTTTCAGTTTCTTCTACTATATGTGGTTCTTCTTCATGTCCTTCATCAAATGATTTAGCCTCTTGTTCTGCAGCAGATGACTTAGTTGGCTTGTCTGCATGTTCCTCTGGTACAGGTTCATCAGCTTGAGATTCTACTATAGGAGACTGGTGCTGTGGTCTCAGCTGCTGTAGTCTGCACCTGTACTCCTTCTTTAGCTACTTGATCGATGAGTTCATTATCATCACCCTAAGTATCAGGGTACTGTTCACCGCCATCATTACCATTATCACCATCATCACCTCATGGATGATGTCCTCCTACTGTACGTCTGAAGAGATAATTGTATATCTCGTGAGTAGCCATTTGAACATACTTAGCTAAGATTCGTTTTAGTTCGACCTCTACTTCGGGAGTATGCACGAACTCAATGCGCTTGAGTTGTGCCTGCTTGTGTCTTCTGGTCTTCAAGGTGGAGTCCTTGAGTTCAAGAGCTCCACTGAGCAGAATGTATGGTTCCTTTGGTCTTATTGACCTGCTGACTTCCTTCTTTTGCAGTTCAATCAATTGATGGATTTCTGTTACTGACATTCCATCAATCTCTTCGATAAGTGTTTGTGACTTATTTGGACTGATTATGTATAGAGTTCTTGGTCCTTGGGGCATCAGTTTTGTTCTAGCAGATCTTGTAGTACTTGTAGCTCTTTCGATGGGAAGTTTGGGCTGCTTGACAAAGTCATGGATCATCCCTTCTGCTTTTACCTTCTTCTGCTTTTCTGCTTGTGGCCATTTGCCTAGCAGTTGTTAAGTTAAAGTAGTGTGCTGATGAATTATTTCTTCTACAAATCTAACAGTTTGTAGGATTGCTTCAAAGACCTTTTCTGGAAAAGGTTTCACTTCAGTGGTTGTAGTTGACCATACCTCAGCTGCAGTAGATGGGCGGTCTTATGTAATTGTGGACAAATCCATTCCAATGCTGGAGATTGGAGTGATTGTTGTTGTGGTTTCCTCTTCTACAGTACGCCTAATAGTTAGTGACCTTGCAGTAGAGGTGACCTGAGGTGGTCCTGTGTTCTGCAACTCGATGAGTTCTGCTTCTATTTGTTTTATCTCATCTCGTGAATACCCTTTTTCAGTAAGTTCTTTTCTTAGTTGAGCTCGAGGTCCTTCCTAACCTCTTGGTAACTCTTTTGGGCTTCCACGATTAGATTTCTGCTCCAACCTTCAGAAACTCCAATGCCACATTGGCATCATGAAGTACAACTAATTCTGGTGCCTTTGGTGGTAGAGTCTTTGATGATGAGGGTTCTGATAGGAATGTGCAATCCCTCCAATTATATAAAAATTGATGTAACCAAACTGAGATGTATTTTTCATAATTTAGTTACTATGTTTAGGCTAGAAGTCAAGTAGGTAGTTGCAGTCTAGGTTGGATGTTGGAGGGCAGATGGCTACAGATGAGCAACAAGATGCAGACTACTACAAAGGACTTTGGCTAAACATATAAGGCACACACTAAGGTGCAGCGGACTGGGTACAACAAAGATGGTTGCTGATGGTGGGGTCAAAGGTCTAGAGTCAGTCAAACGAAGATTTCAGTTGACGTAGAAACAACACAGTTTTTGGAGTTAATGAACTGCTAGCATCAAAAACAAGATGGTAGGAGACACGAGTGGCAAAATTTCATGTCAGAAACAGTACCTTGTTGATGGGTTCGTTTCGCGATCCTATAAAAGGAAACCGTCGAAGCTCATTGAAGTAAGGTTGTTGAATGTGATTGAAAGACAAGCGTGCGAAGCAATCAAAAGTTCAAAGATTACTCAACACAGCTAATTCGTGAAGATCACAGTGAAAGGAGTGTCACTAGTCTACAAAAGGATGCATCTTGCAATAGAGTCCTAAGTGTGGATCTGAGTCTTTCATCTCTTGTACAATTTAGATAGCTTGTAAAAAAAGAGTTTTCTTGTATGCTCAAACAAGAAGATAGTGATACTCACCTCTTGGCTTAACTAACTGGTCACCAAGGGAAGACTGGACTAAGCTCTCGATTATCTTTTGATAACGAGTGTCTGAACCAATATAAATACTGTGTCTATTACTTGTCTTTATTGCTTGATATTTAGAACTATTATAATTAAATTATCACTGTCAAATAGAGATAAACTCAGAGAGTTTGAACTCTCTGGTGTAAACTACCAACTATCATCTGCAGACTATCTAAGTGGTCTGCATAGAACAATGGTCTATAAAGAATTAGTATTCCTCATTAAAAGGAAGAAAACGGTTTGAAATAGCCTATTCACTTCCCCCTTCCCCCTTTTAGGTTGAATCTTGGACCTTACAATTAGTATCAGACTTAATAGTTTGTGGAAAGAAAAAGTTATTATCTTATTTGCAAAGAAGTTACTAACAGTTTATTTTTGTGAAAAACAATGGCACCACCAAAGTTTCTTAATTGTCCTAATAGTGGAGAACCTTCATCATGTTTATTTGACAAGTTCAATAATTGGAAACTAAGGATGCTTGCATATCTCAACTCAATAGACGAAAGAATGCAAGACATCATCATTGATGGACCTCATATTCCAACGAAGCCAGATCCAATGGATCCAACGAAAGAAGTACACAGATCGAAGACTCTTTAGTCCAGAGAAGATTGGGATTCGTTGCTAGTTGATAGAAAAACTCTAAATCAAATATTCAAATCCCTTGATAACAACGTGTTTGAAATAGTGGTTCATTCAACCACTGCAAAGGAGGCATGGGAAACTCTACTGCTAAGGAATGAAGGAACCAACAAATAAGGGAAAATAAGAAGAATGTCCTAATACAACAATATGAATCTCAATGAGATCTGATGAGAATCTAACTACCTTCTATGAGAGGTTCAATATTCTCATCAACAATCTCAATAATTTAGGAAAGACTTTCAAAAAAGTCAACCTAAAGTTTGTGAGATCTCTTGGTGAAATCTAGAGCACAAAGACCATAGCTATAAGGGAATGCAGAGATCTGACAATGATATCCTTGGCACAACTGTATGGTGTATTGCATACATACAACTTTGAAGTTGAGCAAAAGAAGCAAATTTTTGATGCCAAAAAGAAGTCCTTGGCTTTCAAAGCTCAAGAGAAAATTCTAAAATCCATGGAAAAAGAGGAGACCGGTGATGCCTCATCTACAAGTGAACAAGGCTTGACTCAAGAATTGTCATTGATGGGAAAGAAGTTCAAGAAGCTATTCAAGATGAGGAATTTCAAAAAGAACTTTGCTGCACAATGCAGATGACCAACACAAGACTCGTCTGCACCTAAATTCAAGAAGGACCATAAAAAAGACACCTTCAGAAGAAAAGAAAGAGGCGAAGCCTATGTTGCAAAGACATGGAGCGACACAGACTCTGATGATAAAGATACAATATCAAATGCTGAGCTATGTCTCATAGTCAAGGAGGTTGAACAGTAGCAGGTATTTGATATTTCTTATTCAGATGCCACCATAGAGGAATTGAAGGAAGCACTTTAAGAAACCTCTGAGAACTTTTTTCCCTTTTAAAGAAAAATAAAAAAAACTTAAGAAAATTGCAAGTCTCAAACAGAAATGTAGTTTAAGAGATGAAAACACTGATAAAAGTCTAATCTATGCTCAAGATGAACTGAAAGAAGCAAATGAAAAGGTGAAACTTCTCAATGCAGTAGTGAAAACACTTTGAGAAACACTGAGCTTTAGAAGCAAGTAGATGCTTGGAATGACAAGACTTTGTGTTTACAAAAGTTTCTCAATAAAGGTCAATCCTCCCATGATAAAAATGGGTTAGGATATAATGACTGGTTGCACAATAATGCAGACAAAAAAAGTCATTACCAAGGAAGCAAAGAAGACTACTTCAAAAACTATACAGAAGAGGAAGACCTCAACTGCATTAGATGTGTAGAAGAGGAATACCTCTATTACAGCAGGTGTGCATAAGAGCAAAAGTTCCACTTCATAGAATGTGCTAAAAAGCAAGAACAGTCTACAGAAGAGATCTTTACTACAAGTAAGATCTCTATTGCTCAAACCCAAAAGGGCTAGAGCAAAACACACCAGTACAAGCTGATCATAAGATACCGTAGGCCAAGAATCTTCAAAAGAGATTCAATGATAGGACTTATGAAGCTCAGTATGCACCTAACTACTCAACATAGAATAACTCCTCCAGAATATCTTGGAGAAAACCATACTCGAGTCATATCTGCTCATGTCAAATGCAACAGACACAATGGAGCAGACCACTAATAAGCACAAGACCAACAGTCTACTGCTTTACCTATGGCAAACCTGGTCATAAGTCCTTTGAATGCTGGAATTCTCATAGGAAGATAATTCAAGTGTGGGTTCCGAAAGCTAACCAATGAGGATCCATATAAGTGGGTACCATGTACAAGCTCTCTATGTTTTCAATACAGAAAAGAAAAAGAGGCATATGGTATCTGGACAGTGGATGCTTAGGACACTTGACAGGGAAAAAATCCATCCTTAAAGACTACAGAAAGGAACACAGACCTCTTGGCATATTTGGTGGAGGAAATCCATTTGGAACTAGAGGAGATGAAACCCTTGGTACAGGTTCTTTAATCTTTAGAGATGTTGTTTATATTAAAGGCTTAGAGCATAACCTGCTATCCATTAGTCAATTGTGTGATAAAAACAATGATATGTCATTCACTTATGATACATGTCAAGTAAAGCAAATAATCACACAAGAAGTCAAATTACTAGGAATAAGAAAAGGAAATATTTATGCAGTAGACTTTGATTCATAACAGTCAGAACAAATAACATGTTTTTACACTAAAGAAGTTGAAGACACAAACTGGCTATGGCACAAAATATTATATCATCGTAACTTCAAAACTATGGCCAAATTATCCTAAGAAAACCTAGTAAGAGGACTTCCACAAGTAAATTTTCAAAAAGATAAACTATGCAGACCATGTCAGGAAAGAAAGCAAACTAGAGCAGGCTTTAAACCATTAAACTCTTCAGAATCAACTAGAATTCTGGAATTATTACATATGAATCTCTTTGGTCCAGTTGAGGTAGAAAGCTTAAACAGAAAGAATTACACTCTAGTTATAGTAGATGATTATTCCGGATATACTTGGGTAATGTTTTTACATAAAAAGAGTTAAATTTGTCGCTTGCTGATAAAGTTTCTAAGACAAATACAAAATTAAAAGGGCATAGAAGTAATCACAATTAAAAGTGATCATGGATCTGAATTTGATCAAACAGGAGTAGATGTCTACTGTAATGATCATATAATTAAACATAACCTCTTAGCACCTAGAACACCTCAACAAAATGGTATGGCTGAGAGGAAAAATAGAACACTCATAAAGGCAACTAGGACAATGCTTTCTCATGCAAACTTATCTAAAATCTTCTGGACAGAAGCAGTCAATACAGCTTGATATACTCGGAATAGATGCATAATTCACAAGCTTTATAGAAAGACTCCCTACGAATTGTGGAAAGGAAAGACACCAAGTGTCAAATACTTTCATGTTGTTGGATGCATATGTTATATACACAATAATGATAAAAGCTACTTACAAAAATTTGATCCTAAGACAGATGAGGGAAACTTCTTAGGGTATTCTACAAACAGCAAAGCCTTTAGAGTGTACAATAAAAAGACACAAATAGTTGAGGAGTCAGTTCATGTTTCATTTGATGAATCAGAAACATTCATAAGAAATGAAAATGTATTTGATGAGGAATGTGCATTTAATGAACAGGTTGCAAAAGAGGTCATAAAAGCTGCAAACAAGGAAGAGTCGTCTGCACACATGACACTGCAGCAGAGACTAAAGAACAAAGTCAACAACTATTGGAAACTAATGAACAATATAAAAGAAGATGGATTAAGGCATATACGCAGGATGACATAATAGGAGATAAGAATGCACCTGTGTAGACTAGAAGGGTAACAAATACAGTATGCCTATCTGCTTGACTTATATCTTAAATAGAACCAAACATAATAAGTGAAGCACTAAATGATCCAAACTGAGTAGATCCTATGCAAGAGGAACTAAAGGAGTTTCACAGAAATGAGGTATGATATCTTACACCAAGACCCAAAAACTATCCAATTGTAGGCTGCAAATGGGGATTTAAAAACAAATCTAATGAAAATGAAATAGTCATCAGAAACAAAGCTAGATTAGTTGCTAAGGGATACTAACAAGAATAAGAAATTTGTTTTGATGAAACCTTTGCCCCTATAGCAAAATTAAAAGCCATAAGAATGTTACTTGCCTATGCTGCATATTACTGATTTAAAGTCTATAAAATGGATGTAAAGAGTGCATTTGTAAATGGAAAGCTACAAGAGGAAGTTTATGTTGAAAAACCTCCTGGTTTTAAGGACTCTGAATTTCCAAGATGTGTATACAGGCTAGACAAGGCAATATACAGATTAAAACAAGCACCTAGGGTATGAAACTTTCACAAAATTTCTATGTGAAAACAACTTAGAAAGAGGTAAGGTAGATACCACTCTGTTCCTAAAAAGCTTAAGGAACATATATTGTTAGTGCAAATCTATGTTGATGTCATATTTGGTTGCACTAATAATAAACTTTGTGAACATTTTGAAGAATTAATGAAATCCAAATTTCAAATGAGTTTAATGGGAGAACTAAAATATTTCCTAGGATTTCTAGTACAACAATTAGATAGTGGAATCTCTATAAATCAATCCAAATACTTAAAGAACACAATGAAAAAGTATGGTTTAGAAAGTGCTAGTCATATGAAGACTCCCATGAGCACATCAAGAAAAATAGATAAAGATGAATGTGGAAAGAACATAAATCAAACCATGTATAGAGGAGTAAAAGGATCATTGTTATACCTCACTGCAAGCTGTGTCTGTGCAAGGTATCAATATGCAGTGTGTGTCTGTGCAAGGTATCAATCTGATCCCAAGGAGTCCCACTACACTACAATAAAGATAATCCTAAGATATCTCAAAGGAACTCCAAACCTTGGTGTATGGTATCCTAAGGAATCAGATTTTACACTGGAAGGTTTTTCAGATGTAGACTTTGTACGTTGTAGAGTTGACAGAAAAAGCACAAGTGGATCATGTGAATTTATTGGTGCAAGATTAATTTCCTAGTTCTACAAGAAGCACACCACTATGTCAACCTCTACTGCAGAAGTAGAGTACATAGCTGCAGGAAGCTGTGCTACACAAATATTATGGATGAGATCACAGCTTGCAAACTATGGTTTGATACTCTCTGAAACCGCTATATTTTGTGACAACACGTTTGCAATGGCAATTTCAAAAAATGCAGTTTTTCATTCAAGAACCAAGCATATTGATGTCAGATATCACTTTATCAAAGATCATGTGCAAAATGGTCACATTAAATTAGAATATATTCCAACAGAAAAAAACAAATTACAAATGTTTCTACAGAAACTCTCGATGAGAGCAAGTTTATTCAATTTAGAGAAGAATTGGGTATACTTGATTTAGACAATAAAACTGACCAAATGCTTTACTGCTCTACTGCATATGTAGAATGCAGACTAGCATTATTTTATGCAGACTACCTTTATTGCTCTACCGCTTGCTGTATATGAATGCAGATTGGAAGCAATATTGCTTTACTGCATTTATTTTTGGAAACAATATTATCTTTACAAAATGGTTTTCTTCAAATCACGCAATGGTCAAAATAATTAGCTGATACTGTGTAACGACTAGAAACTTCTAACGGTAATATTTTTTTGGAGACTATAAAAGGAGAAATTTTTGAAAATGAAAATCACTTTACACTCTCATATACTTTCTCTCTCTCTCTCTCTCTCTCTCTCTCTTTCTAAAGCACTCTAACTTTCTCTCTAAACACGAAACCCTCTACTGCATCAAGAATTGAAAACCCTAACTCTCAATCTTCTCAAATTCACTTTTGAAACTCAAATTCTTTAAACAAACGCTCTTTGAAATGGCCAACACTCCATCAAAATCTCAAAGAAGAGCACTAAGTTTGATGGATCGAGCCCATCATGAAAGATCAAACTCCAAACTGGTGAATTCAGTAAAGATTAGACTACCATTGATCAGCAAGAAATCATGTGTACAATCCTCACAAAATACAAAGTCAATTGGGCAAGACTACTCATGCATCAGCTTGTCAAAGCTGTGCAATCAAAGCAACCATTGTTTGGAAGGGTAATCAGTATCTTTCACAAAAGCTGAAGCTCTTTGATAAGGAGGGAAGGCCATGGATGGTGGCCAAAAAAATAGATGCCAAAAAGATAGGCAAGCAGCTTATTGGATTGATAAAGAAGACTGCCCCTGTGCAGACTACCATCAAACCTACAGAATAGCCACAACCGTCTGTAGGTGTACAAACCAGGAGGAAGTCTATAGATCAATCTCCAAAAGTAGACGTGCAAACCATAAGGAATGTTGTAGACCTCTCACCAAAGGCAACTATGGAGACCATTGCAGTAGTGCTAAGGACAAGAAGATAGCAAGCCCCCAAGGCTCAACCAATCAAGCTAAAGAAGCTCAGGCTAACGAAGAGGAAGCTCATTATGCAGACCTCAGACGAGGAGACAATCTCAGATCTTCCAGTTGTAGGGCCAACTGACATGGAGGTAGATGCATAATCTACCTTAGTACAGACTAGGATAATTGCTGAACCATCATCATCAAAGACCCTACCCACAAAGGCACCTGAGATAGCTGCACTTTACGATGCCAATTTGGCATTGTAATTTTTGAAGTCCAAAGGAGACGAGCATCTTCAAAACATTATCCTTGAAGCTCAAAAGAACTACCAAGAGGTCAGGGAAGGACATCGAGCTCAATTGAGGCAGGAGCTTGTTAATCAAGGATACTCACATGATGAGATAAGACACATAGAAGCAGACCTCAAAGAATTGCAAAGGCAGGACTATCTCAGCCTACCTCTGTTGCAAGGCCACTCACCATTAAGCCAACTAGAGAAGAAGCAATCACAATAGCAATTGTTCCATTCTCTAGTAGTGAAATGGATTTCTCTACTATTGCAAAAGGTCGTCCATCTACTGCAGCAGAAGTGTAGTCAACTACAATTACTGAAGTAAGACCAACAAGACCCTCTCCAGCAAAGATCATTGAAATAGTTCTACAGACGGTCTGGGCTATAGACGAAAGAGCTCAGCTGTATATAGCTCAAACCTCTCAACTACTTAGCCAAAAGAGGCAAGCAGAGATGCAGCAGAAGGAACAAAGGGAAGGTATGATTAAGGAGTTTGTGACACAACACAAACTACCAATCCAAAGGCCAATAAGAGCTAGAAGGCAAACAAGGGCCTCCAGACCAACGACCCTTTACAGAGTTAATCCATATGGATTTCAAACTCTGATTGGAGAAACTAAAGGAATGAGAGAAGCCGAAGTCCTACAACTAGCTCAACTTCAGAAGAAGACGGCCAATAGGTCAACAAGACCAAAGGAAGCATACTTTCTTCTCAATGGCATACTCGGGTTCAAGGACTCCACCTTCAAGACTACCAGACTCAGACACGCAATACACAAACCTATTGAGTTTGTGAACACACCTGCAGTTGAGGTTATACTACTAAAGAAGCTCCTAATTAAACATGTCCAAGCTGTAGTAGATGAGATATATGACTATCTCTCTAGACAAGACTTAGGAGAACATCAGCCATCAGGTGATGATAATGATGATGGCAATGATGGTGGTAATCAACACCATCCTGATACTCAGGATGATGATGATGACATCATTGATCAAGTTCCAAAGAAAGGTGTCCAAGAAAAGCCTACCGCAGCTGAGACCACTCCAGAAGAGTCTCCTACAGTAGAATAAGCAACTGAAGAACCAGCAGAAGAACAACATGTAAATGAAGTTATGGTTGAGTTTCAAGCAAAAGGATATGAAACAGAAGAATCAGCAGCAAAGACACAAGTAGTGATCGCTCTTGCGCTGAAAAGCAAGCAGCTGAGGTTCAAGCAACAGAACCAACTGAGGCAGAATAACCTGCAGCAAAAGAACATTCAGATGAAGTATCTGCAAGAAAGTCTTTTATAGTTGAACAAACTACAGAGAACTTCCTGAGGTAGAAACAGAAGAATAAACTACAGAGGGACTCCCTGAAATAGAATAACAAGAGGAGGAACTACCCATAGTTGAAGAACTAATAATGACCACATTCACAAATTCTCTTAACTTCAAGATGTGCATACTACCATTGAAGGTCTCACCTCCACCTTGAATGCAAACAAAAAGGGGGAGAAGCGGACTACAGAAGAGACACAGAGAACCCCTGCAATAGAGCAGTAGAAGACCCCAACTGAGACTCAGGGAGAGAAGTCTTCTGCAACCAAGAAGAGACATTCCTCTGACAGAGACAGGGAAAGGTCTGCTAAAAGACAAAGACATCACGGAGAATAATCTCATGAAGAATACAAATGACACAAAGAGTCAGAAGAAAGATCTCACAAGCATAGAAAAGAATCAGAGGAGGAACACAAAAACAAGGGTAGCAAAAGAAAGGAAAGATAAATATAAATATTTATACTGCTCTTTCTTTTTCTTTATGTTTTTGGTTTGAAAAACAATGTAAACAAATAGTTAGAGAAGTTGAAATCTTGTTGTTTTACATAGGAGTTTTTGTTAGCATCAATTTAGGAGGAGATTGATAGGAATGTGCAATCCCTCTAATTATATAGAAATTGATGTAACAAAACTGAGATGTATTATTCATAATATAGTTAACATGTTTAGGCTAGAAGTCAAGTAGATAGTTGCAGTCTAGGTTGGATGTTGGAGAGTAGATGGATATAGGTGATGAAGATCAGATGAGCCACCAGATGCAGACTACTACAAAGGATTTTGGCTAAGCACATAAGACATTGATGAGCAACAAAAGAACATCAAAGGCTATAGAATCTAGGATTGAGCTTGCAGACGAGGACCAACACATAATGCATCGATGTATAGCACAACTGTGTATAGATGAGGTTGCAGTAGGGACTGGTACTGATGAGGTCCCATAATATAATATACAGACTAAGGTACAACAGACTCGGTGCAGCAGAAATGGTTGATGATGGTGGGGTCAAAGGTCTAGAGTCATTTAAACAAAGATTTGAGTTAAAGCAGCAACGACATAATTTTCAGAGTTAGTGGAGTTCCAGCATTAGAAACAAGATGGTGGGGGACACAAGTGGCAAAGTGTCATGTCAGAAACAGTTGATGCTCATTAGTAAGGCTGTTGAATGTGATTGAAAGGCTAGCGTGCAAAGCAATCGAAAGTTCAAAGATCACAATAAAAGGAGTGTCACTAGTCTACAAAAGGACACATCTTGTAGTAGAGTCTTGAGTGTGGATCGGTGCAAAGATTCTAAGTCTTTGATCTCAGGTACAAGTTAGATAGTTTGTAAAAAAGAGTATTCTTGTAAGCTCAAATAAGAAAATAGTGATACTCACCTCTTCACTTGACTACACTGGTTACCAAGGGAAGGCTGAACTAAGCTCTCGATTATCATTTGATAATGAGTGTCTGAACCAGTATAAATAATATGTCTATTACTCATCGTTATTGCTTGATATTTAGAATTGTTAGAAATAATCATCACAGTCAAACAAAGATAAACTTAAAATGTTTGAACACTATGGTGCAGACTACCAACTATCATCTAGAGACTACCTAAGTGGTCTACATAGAACAGTTGTCTGCAAAGAATTAGTATTTTGCATTAAAGACATTCAAATGAAGATGGTAGCTAAGATGGGGTCAAAGGTTTGAAGTCATTCAAACGAAGCTTTGAGGTACACACCACAATGGCACAAATTCTAAAGTAAGTGGAATGTGAGCATCAGAAACAAGATGGTGGGGGACATAAGTGGCAAAGTATCACATCACAAACAGTACAATGTTTACTGGGTTCGTTCCCTGAGCCTATGCAAGGGAACCATTGAGGCTCATTGAAATAAGGTTGTTGAATAAGATTGAAAGGCAAGCGTGGAAAACAATCACAAGTTCAAAGATTACTCAAGAGAGCTAATTCGTGAAGATCACAGTGAAAGGGGTGTCACTAATCTACAGAAGAACACATCTTGCAGCAGAGTCTAGAGTTTGGGTCTGTGCAAAGGATCTGAGTCCTTCATCTCTTATACAAGTTAGATAGCTTGTAAAAAGATAATTCTTGTAAGCTACAAAGAAAAAGATAATGATACTCACCTCTTGGCTTGACTACACTGGTCACCAAGGGAAGACTGGACTAAGGTCTCGATTATCATTTGATAAAGAGTGTCTAAACCAATATAAATATTGTGTCCATTACTTGCATTCATTGCTTAATATTTAGAACAGTTAGATACAATTCGTCACAGCCAAACTGAGATAAACTCAAAGAGTTTTAACTCTCTGCCACAGACCACCAAGAATCATCTGCAGACTACCTAAGTGGTCTGCATAGAACAGTGGTATGCAAAGAACCAGTATTCCTTATCAAAAGTTACAATAATTTTTGAAACAACCTATTCACCCCCCTCTAGTTTGAATCTTGGACCTTACAATTGGTATCAGAGCCTCGCTTTTCAGACTTAATAATTTCTGGAAAGAAAAGATCATTATCCTATTTGAAAAAAAAGTTGCTAACAATTTATTTCTATAAAGAAGAATGGCTCCACCAACGCTTCCTAAGTGTCCAAATAATGGAGTACATCCAACGTGTTTGTTTGAAAAATTCAACCACTGGAAGCTGAGGTTGCTAGCACATCTTGATTCAATAAATGAAAGAATGCAAGATATCATAGCTGATGGACCTCACATCCCAATGATGCCAGATCCAATGGATGTAATACTTAAAGTGTATGGACCAAAGTCAGTTTCGTCAAGAGAAGACTAGGATTTGGTGCAGGTTGACAGAAAAGCAAAGAATCAGATTTTCAAAGCTCCTAATGACAGCATGTTTAAAATAGTGGTTTATACAACCACTACAAAGGAAGCATGGGAAGCTCTACTGCTCAAAAATAAAGGAACCAACGAAATAAGAGAGAAAAAGAAGCATGTTCTAATGCAACAATATGATTGGCCTCACTGTGATCTAATGAAAATTTGACTACCTTTTTGAAAGGTTCAATATTCTCATCAATAATCTCAAAACCTTAGGAAAGACTTTTGAAAACAAGGAAGTCGACCTAAAGTTTATGAGATCTCTTGGTGAAATCTAAAGCACAAAAACCACAGCTATAAGGGAATCAAGAGATCTAACAGAGATGTCCCTAGCTCAACTGTACGGTGTATGCATACATACAATCTTGAAGTTGAGCCGAAGAAACAAATCCATGATGTTAGAAAGAAGACCTTAGCTTTCAAAGCTCAAGAAAAAAGCCTAAAGTCTATGGCAGAGGAGGAGACCACTAATTCCTCGTCTACAAGTGAACAAGAACTTTTTGAAAAGCTGGCATTGATGGGAAAGAAGTTCAGGAAGCTATTCAAGTAGAGGACTTTCAAGAAGAACTTTCCCTCGAAGACAAAGAAAGTAGAAACGGAAGTCTACTACGATTATGGCAAACCAGGACACTTTGTTGCACAATGTAGACGACCATCACAGGACTCGTCTTTACCTAAGTTAAAAAGGACAACAACAAAGGCAATTCTGGAAGAAAAGAAAAAGGCAAAGCCTATGTTGTAAAGACATGGAGCGATACAGACTCTGATGATGAAGATACAATCTTAAACGCTCAGCTATGTCTCACAGCTAAGGATGATGAAAAGCAATAGGTATTTGATCTTTCTGATTCAGACGCCATCATAGTGGAATTGAAGGAAGCACTTCAAGAAACCTCTGAGAACTTTATTTCCCTCTTAAAGGAAAATAAAGAAAATCTTGAGCAAATTACACGTCTCAAGGAATGGAATTTAACATATGAGGAGACTAACAACAGTCTAATAAATACTCAAGAAGAATTAATATAAGCAAATGAAAAAGTTAAACTTCTTAATACGATAGTTGAAGCACTTACATTGAAAAATTATGAGCTTTAGAAACAGGTAGATACTTGGAATAGAAAGACCTTGAGTTTGCAAAAAGTGCTAAACACAGGTCAATCCTCCCATGATAAAACAGGATTAGGATATAATGACTAGCTGAATAATAAATCAAATGAAAAATTTATTACCAATGAAATAAAGCAAATTACTCCAAGAACAATGCAAAAAAAGAATACCACTACTATAACAGATGTGCAGAAGAGTAAAAACTCTACCGCATAGAAAATACATATCTCTATTGCTCAAACTCAAAAAGACTGGAGTAGAGTACCAGCACTTACTCATGAAAAGTATAATAAGATACAGAAGGCCAAGAATCTTAGAAAAATATTTGATCAAAGGCCTCATGAAGCTCAGCATGAACCTAACTATTCAGTGTGGAATAACAACTCCAAAACAACATGAAGATAGACAAAATTAAGGCCCACCTACTCATGTCAAATGCATCAGACGAAATCGAGCAGACCATTAAACACTATAAAACCAAAGGTCTATTGTTACACCTGTGGCAAGCTTGGTAACAAATCCTTTGAATGATGGAATTCCCACAAGAAAATAATTCAAATGTGGATTCCAAAAACTAACATTTGAGGACCCATATGAGTGGGTATCATGTACAAGATCTCTATGTTTTGATGCAGGAAAAGCTAAGAGGAAAAATAGAACTCATAGAAGCAACTAGGACAATGCTTGCTGATGCAAATTTACCTAAAAACTTGTGGGGAGAAGCAATAAATATAGCTTGCTACACTTAGAATAGATGCATAATTCACAAACTACATAAAAAGACTCCCTATGAATTGTTGAAAGGAAAGACACCAAGTGTAAAATACTTTCATGCTTTTGGATGCATATGTTATATATAGAATAATGATAAAAGCTATTTGCAGAAACATTAGAGTGTATAATAAAAGAACATAAACTGTTGAGGAGTCAGTTCATGTATCATTTGATGAATCAGAAATATTCATATGAGATGCTAATATCTTTGATGAGGAATGTTCCTGTAATGAACACGGTGTAGAAGAGGTCATTGAAACTACAGACATTGGAAATGCAGTGGAGACCAAACAACAAATTAAACAACTATTGAAAACCAAAGAACAAGATAAAAGAAGATGGATCAAGACATACACATAAGAAGACATCATTGGAAATAAGGATACACCTGTGTAAACTAGAAAAGCAACAAAGGGAGAATGCCTGTCCATTTGCTTTATATTAGAAATGAAACCTAAGATAATAAGTGAAGCCTTAAATGATCCAAACTAGGTAGATACTATGCAAGAAGAAATAAATGAGTTCCAAAGAAATGAGATATGATATCTAACACCAAGACCCAAAAACTATCCAGTTGTAGGCTACAAGTAGGTATTTAGAAATAAAACTGATGAAAATAGAATAGTCATCAGAAACAAAGCTAGGTTAGTTGCTGAGGGATACTCACAAGAAGAGGGAATTGACTTTGATGAAACCCTTGCCCCTGTAGCAAGATTAGAAGCCATAAGAATGTTCTTTGCCTATGCTATATATCAAGGATTTAGAGTCTATCAAATGGATGAAAAAAGTGCTTTTGTAAATGGAAAGCTACAAGAGGAGCTTTATGTTAAACAACCTCCTAACTTTGAAGACTCTGAATATCCAAAATATGTATATAGGTTAGACAAGGCTTTATATGGATTAAAACCGGCACCTAGGGCATGGTGTGAAACCTTCTCAACCTTTCTATGTGAAAATAAATTTGAAAGAGGTAAGGTAGATACCAGCCTGTTCCTTGAGAAGCATAAGGGACCTATATTGTTAGTGCAAATCTATGTTGATGATATTATATTTGGTTGCACTAATAATAAACTTTGTGAAAGTTTAGCAAAACTAATGAAATCTAAGTTTCAAATGAGTTTAATGGGGGAAGTAAAATATTTCTTAGGACTTCAAATACAACAATTAGAAAGTGGAATCTTTCTAAATCGATCTAAGTACTTAAAGAACACAATTAAAAAGTATGGCTTAGAAACTGCTAGTCATATGAAAACCCCCATGAGCACATCAATCAAAATAGTTAAAGATGAACATGGAAAGAAAATAAATCAAATCATGTATAGAGGAGTAATAGGGTCATTGTTATATCTTACAACAAGTAGACCAGACATTCAATACTCAGTATACGTCTTTTGGAATATATTCCAATTTAATATATTTGCAAAAAAGATCACATTAAATTGAAATATATTCCAAAAGAAAAACCAATTGCAAATATTTTTAGAAAGCCTCTCGATGAGAGTAAGTTTATTCAATTTCAAAGAGAATCGGGTATACTTGATTTGAAACAGTGAAACTGGCCAAAATGCTTTACTGCTCTACTACATATGTATAATGTAGACTGGCATTATTTTATGCAGACTAGCATTATTGCTCTACTGTTTGCTGCACACGTGGAAGTAGACTAGAAGCAATATTTACTTTACTGCATTTATTTTTGGAAAGAATATTAACTTTACAAAATGGTTTTCCTTAAATCACGCAACGGTCAAAATAATTGACTGATACTGTATAACGGCTAGAAACTTCTAGCAATAGTAATATTTATGGAGACTATAAAAAGAGAAATTTTTCTAAATGAAAATAAATTTACTCTCTCAAAAAATTCTTTGTTTTCTTCTAGAATTCCCTTTGTTGTGGTCCTTTTTGAATTTAGGTGCAGACGAGTCTTGTGTTGATCATCTGCATTGTCCAACATAGTGTCCTGGTTTGCCTCAGTTGTAGCAAACTTCCTTTTCTGCTTTATTTGTCTTCGAGGGAAAGTTCTCCTTGAACTTCTTTCCCATCAATGCCAGCTCTTCAGACAGTCCTTGTTCCCTTGTGGATGAGGTATTAGTGGTCTCCTCTTCTACCATGGACTTTAGGATTTTTCTTGAGCTTTGAAAGCTAAGGTCTTCTTTTTGGCATCATCTATATGTTTCTTCTCCTCAACTTTGAGGTTGTATGTATGCAATACATCGTATAGTTCAGCTAGGGACATCTTTGTTAGATCTCTTGATTTCCTTATAGTTGTGGTCGTTGTGCTATAGATTTCACAAAGAGATCTCACAAACTTTAGGTTGACTTTCTTGTTTTCGAAAGTCTTTCCTAAGGTTTTGAGATTGTTGATGAGAATATTGAACATTTCATAGAAGGTAGTCAAATTTTCATCAGATCTCATTGAGACCTAATCATATTGTTGCATTAGAACATCCTTCTTGTTCTCCCTTATTTCATTGGTTTCTTCATATCTGAGCAATAGAGCTTTCCATGATTCCTTGGCAATGGTTGTATGAACCACTATTTCAAACATGTTGTCATCAAGAGCTTTGAATATCTAGTTCTTTGCCTTTCTATCAACTTGCACCAAATCCCAGTCTTCTCTTGACAAAAGTGACTTTGGTTTGTATACTTCATGTGTTGAATCCATTGGATCTCACATCATTGGTATGTGAGGTCCATCGCCAATGATATCTTGCATTCTCTTATTGATTGAATCAAGATGTGCAAGCATCCTCAGCTTTCAGTGGTTGAATTTTACAAACGAACATGTTGGAGGTTCTCCACTGTTTGGACACTTAGGAAGCTTTGGTGGAGCCATTCTTCTTTATACAAACAAACTGTTAGTAACTTCTTTGCAAATAAGATAATGACCATTTCTTTCACTAAAATGTCAAGTCTGAAAATTGAGGCTTTGATACCAATTATAAGTTCCGAGATTCAACTTAGAGGGGGGTGAATAGGCTGTTTCAAAAATTATACTAACTTTTGATACGGAATACTAGTTCTTTGTAGACCACTAATCTATGGAGACCACTTAGGTAGTCTAGAGATGATGCTTGGAGGTCTGCAATAGAGAGTTCAAACTCTTTGAGTTTATCTCTGTTTGGCTGTGATGATTTGTTTCTAACAGTTCTAAATATTATGCAATGAAAGCAAGTAATAGACATAGTATTTATACTGGTTCAGACACTCGTTATCAAATGATAATCGAGAGCTTAGTCCAGTCTTCCCTTGGTGACCAGTGTAGTCAAGCCATGAGGTGAGTATCACTATCTTCTTGTTTGTGGCGTACAAGAAAATTCTTTTTACAAGCTATCTAACTTGTACAAAAGATGAAGGACTCCGATCCTTTGCACAGATCCAGTCTCTGGACTCTACTGCAAGATGTGTTCTTCTGCAGACTATTAACACCCCTTTCATTGTGATCTTCAAGAATTAGCTCTTTTGAGTAATCTTTGAACTTATGATTGCTTTACAAGCTTGCCTTTCAATCTCATTCAACATGGTACTATAATTGATGTGACACATTGCCACTCGTGTCCTCCACCATCTTGTTTCTGATGCTGGCAGTCCGCTTACTTCAGAATTTATGCCATTGTTGTCTGTATCTCAAATCTTCATTTGAATGACTCTAGTAGTCTGCATCTGGTGGCTTACACAATGTCCATTATTTGTAGCCGTCTTCTCCTCAGCATCCGTCATAGACTGTAACTATCTATTTATTTTCTAGCCTAAGCATACTGACTACATTATGACTAATACATTTCAGTTTTGTTCCATCAATTTCTATACAATTAGAGGGATTGCACATTTCTATCACAGAGGATTTTAGCTAAAAGCTATGGTATGCATGGACAACAAAAGACCTACAAATGTATGAAGTGCGACAGATCTGGGTATAGACAAACGAGGTCTCACAGTACAGAATACAGATTAAGGTGTAGCTGACTGAGTACAGTAGAGATGGTTGCTGGTAATTGGGTCAAAGGTCTGTAGACAGTCAAAGAGAAGGTTTGAGGTGCAGAAGGTGACAATATAAGAATCTGAGGTAGGTGAGCTGTCAACATCAGTTGGGGCACACATGTGCCAAGATGTCACATCAACTACAGTACAAAGTCACGGGTTCATTTCCAGAGCCTATAAAACGGGATCATTGAAACCCAAAGAGTAATGGTGTTGAACGGTTGATTGAAAGGCAAACATACAAATCAATCAGAAGATTGAAAGATTACTCAAGTGGGGTGAATCGCGAAAAACATTAAAGAAGAGTTCACTAGTCTACAGTAAAGAACATAACTTGTAGCAGAGTCTAGCCGATTGGATCTGTGCAAAGATTTGGGTTCTTCATCTTTTGTACAAGTTAGCTAACTTGTAAAAAGAGGTTCTCTTGTAAGCTACAAACAAAACGATATTGAGCTCACCTCTTGGCTTGACTAAACTGGTCACCAGGGGAAGGCTGTACTAAACTCTTGTTTATCATTTGATAACGAGTGTCTGAACTAGTATAAATATTGTGTTCTTTACTTACTGCCCGATATAGTTAGAACTATTAGAAATTGATTATCACAGCCAAACATAGACAAATTATAAAGTTTGAAGTCTCTTTTGTAAACACTAAGTCTCTACTGCAAACTATTCAAGTGGTATGCATAAAACAGTTACTTTAGTCTCTACTCTAGACCATTCAAGCAGTCTACAGAGAATAGTTAACTTCAAAAAACTTTATTCTCCTGCATAAACTCAAATAATTTTTAGAATCAACCTATTCACACCCTCTCTAGGTTGAATCTAGGACCTAACAATTGGTATCAGAGCCTGACTTTCCAGACTTAACAGCTGTGGAAAGAAAATGTCATTCTTTTTATCTGCAAAGAAGTTACTAATAGTTTGTTTTTGTGAAGAATAAAATATGGCTCCACCAAAGCTGCCTAAATGTCCTAACAACGGAGAGCAACCTACATGTTCGTTTAATAAATTCAATCATTGGAATCTGAGGATGCTTGCACATCTTGACTCAATAGATGAAAGAATGCAAGACATCATCACTTAAGGATCTCATATTCCGAAGATGGCATATACAAAAGATGCCACCAATGAAGTGAACAAACCAAAATCTATATGGTCGAGAGAAGATTGGGATTTGGTACTTGTAGACAGAAGAGCAAGGAACCAAATATTCAAAGCTCTTGATGACAATATGTTAGAGATAGTGGTTCAAACAACCACTGCAAAGGAGGCATGAGAGGCTCTGCTACTCAGAAATGATAAGAGACACAATATTTATACTAGTTCAGACACTCATTATTAAATGATAATCGAGAGCTTAGTCTAGTCTTCCCTGGGTGACCAGTGTAGTCAAGCCAAGAAGTGAGTATCACTATCTTCTTGTTTAAGCTTACAAGAAAAATCCTTTTTACAAGCTATCTAACTTGTACAAAAGATGAAGGACTCAGATCCTTTATAGAGATCCAAACTCTCGACTCTGCTACAAGATGCATTCTTCTACAGACTAATGGTACCTCTTTCACTATAATCTTCACGACTTGGCTCCCTTGAGTAATCTTTGAACTTATGATTGCCTTGCACGCTTCGCTTCAAATCTCATTCAACAGTCTTACTTCAATACCTTTTATAGTCTTAAGGAACAAACCTACAGCATGGTACTATTTTTGACATTGACATATTGCCACTCGTGTCCCTCACCATCTTGTTTCTGATGCTAGAAGTCCACTAACTCCAAAATTTGTGTTGTTACTGTCTATGCCTGAAATCTTCGTTTGAATGACTTCAGACCTTTGACCCCACCTCAGTAACCATCTTTGTTGCACTCCAGTCTGTTGTAACCTTTAGCCTGTACCTAGTCTCTGTTGCATCCATAGTCTATATACCACACTGCAACCCTAGTCTGCACCCAGTCTCTGCTACAACTCTGGTCTGCACTCAGATCTGATACACTTCTTGCATTGTTGTGTTGATCCTTGTGTGCAAGCTCATTCCCAAATCCTGAAGCCTTTGATGGTCTTTTGTTGCTCACTAATGCCTTAGTTGCTTAGCCAAAGTCCTTTGTAGTAGTCTGTATCTGGTGGCTCACATGATCTCCATCATCTGCAGCCGTCTGCATTCCAGCATCTAACCTAGATTGCAACTACCTACTTGACTTCTAGCCTAAACACACTAACTACATTATGACTAATACATCTCAGTTTTGTTACATCAATTTATATATAATTGGAGGGACTGCACAATTCTATCAAATAATTTTCCCACAAAAAAAAGAAGCATAGAAGGAAGTCTGCTATAATTGTGGCAAGACATGACACTTTGCTGCATAATACAAATGACCTAATCAAGAACCGTCTGCACAGAGATACAAACAGGACCATATCAAAGGAAATCCTAGAAGAAAAGAAAGAGGCAAAGCCTATGCTATAAAGACATGGAGCAATATAGACTCTTATGATGAAGAGACAATATCAAACGCTCTACGCTAAAGATGATGAAAAGCAACAGGTATTTGGTTTTTCTGAATCAGATGCTGCCTTAGGGGAATTGAAGGAAGCATTTTCAGAAACCTCAGAAAGCTTTATCTCCCTTTGAAGTGAAAATAAAGAAAATCTTGAGCTTATTGCAAGCCTTAAAGAGAAATGCAATCAAGCACATGATGAAACCAAGTACAGCTCAGTTAATGCTCAAAATGAGCTAAAAGAAGCAAATGAAAAAATAAAGCTTCTTAATGCAGTAGTAGAAACACTCACATTAAGAAATACCGAGCTTCAAAGACAAGTACACACTTGGAACGGAAATACCTTGTGTTTGCAGAAAGTGCTCAATGCAGGTAAATCCTCGAATGATAAAGCTAGGTTAGGGTATAATGAGTGGATAAATAATAAAGCAAATGAAAAGGTCATTACCAATAAAACGAAAGCGGAGACTACTGTAAAAATCCTTCAAAAGAAGAATGCCTCTACTGCACTTCTTGAGAAAAAGAGCAAAAGTTCCACTCTAGAGTCAGTACAAACTAGTCTGTAGAAGAGATCTCTAAGGCAACAGAAAGGTAAGATCTTTATTGCGCAAACCTAGAAGCACTGGAGGAGACCAATAGCACCAATTGGTAAAAAATATCATAAGATACAGAAGGTCATAAATCCTTAGAAAATATTTAATTAAAGGCCTTATGAAGCTCAATATGCACCTACGCACCTAACTACACGGTGTGGAATAATATCTCCAAAACAACACTAAGAAAGCCACACTTGAGGAACACCTGCTGAGGTAAGATGCAACAGACAAGATGGAAAAACTAGAGCAGATCACTCAAAACTATAAGACCAAAGGTCCATTGTTATACATGTGGCAAACTTGGGCACAAATCCTTTGAATGTTAGAATTCCCATAAGAAAATAATTCAAGTATAGATTCCAAAGATTAACAAATGAGGACCCATATGAGTGGGTATCATGTACAAGCTCTCTATGTTTTAATTCAAGAAAAACAAAGAGGAATATGGTATCTTGATAGTGGATGCTCAGGACATATGACGGGAAGCAAATCCATCCTTGAGGACTACAGAAAGGAACAAGGACCACTAGTCATTTTTAGAGGAGGAAAAGCGGGTATAACTAAAGGCTATGGAATCCTTGGTATAGGTTCCTTAATCGTTAGAGATGTAGCTTATGTCAAAGGCTTAGAACATAGCCTTGTCCATCAACATACCCTGTTGAACTTACAGCACCAAAACCCTACCACCAAAAGAACCAGAACTTAAAGCACTTTATGATGCCAATGTGGCACTGAAGTATTTGAAGGCTGGTGCAGATGAAAACCTTCAAAACCTAATCTTGAAAACTCAAAGAAGTTATCAAGAAATTAGGGAAGGACCACAAGCTCAACTGTGACATGAGCTTGGTGCACAAGGGTACACGAGGAAGAAGATAGAGGCCATAGAAGCCAATCTCTGCCTACAACCTACTATGCAAATTACAGTAGGCAGAGATGCAGAAGACAGATAGGTCGAAGACATAGATTAGAATAATTGATTGTATGATAGAACCAAAAATCCATCAATTAGTTCAGATTCAAAAGAAGGAGGCCAGCAAGATGAAAAGACCCACGAATGCATGTATCTTGTTCAATGGAGTAGAGGCTGAAGGAGTATCTTGCTCAATGGAGTATCTTGCTCTGACAAGGAGACACAAACAAGCATAACTAAGGCACATCGAATTTGTGCATACTCCTGAAATAAAGGCTGAACTGAAGAGACTAATATATAAACATGTCAGAGCTACAACTCAGGAGATCTATGACCATCTCTCGAGACCAACCATTGGAAGAACACAGCCATCAGGAGATGATGGCGATGATGATCAACCACCCTCAGAAACTCATGACGACGATGATGATATTATTGATGAAGTTGCTGAAGAAGGAACTCAAGAACACACAACAGTAGGAGAGGCAGTAGCCGAGCTCCCAGCAGCTGAGTCATCTACAGAGGAACCTACAGTAGAGTCTCTTACAGTAGTGTCATCTGAAGAAAGAGCTACAGAAGAATCATCTAAGGAAGAAGCAACAGCAGAGTCTTCAGCAAGGGAAGAAGAAGCAGCTGAGGAAAAACAAGGTGAATCACCTGCAGCTGAGGGTCAAGCAGCAAAGTTATCCGCAGTAGACCTTCCAACTGAAGAAGCTAAGGATGCATCTGAGGCCACTTTAGTACAACTCATAGGAGAATTCACACAAGTCACTATGCTTGATCTCACCCCTACACAAACAGAAGAAATAGTTATAATAGAAAAGGAATCCATAGAAATCATAGAGACTGCAACAGATCAAGCTCCCAAGGAAATCACACTTGAAGACATTCAAAAATGGACAAGTGACACTCCCTAGAAGGAACCAAGTCCATTCAACATCATGTTCCCAACACCGTCCTCATTTGGTATGGTGCAAACGATGGCAGATCCACCGTCTGTTGGAGTTAAACAAGGATTGCTATATTGTGGCACATCTGACATAAAGATGACACCTTAAACAATAGGAGCCAAAGAACTGAAACAAGCTCTTGACGATGTCCAAATAATTTTAGTTCAGAAAGACCATCATATACTACAAAAACAACAGAAGAGAGAGCACCGTCTACACATCACGAATTCTCTCCTTTAGAAACTACAGTAGAGTACAGACTTCACGAACTAGATCAACAAATCTACAATATGCATGAATGAACCAAGGAGGCATTTCCATGAGCTTCTCGAAAGTCTGCAACCAATTACAGCAGACCTGGAAGTTGAAAAACAAACACGAACCAAGAGTTTTGAAGCCTTCCAAGCATCACTCTCAAACTTGGCAGCAGGACTCATCAATCAGATGCAAAGAGCCAATGCCATGAATCTACAGCAATACAGACTCAGCTTATCAATTCTCAACAAGTTTAGAGGACAACAATTTGCTGATCGCGAAACTTCAAAAGACCTTGAACATCACTCAACAACAGCTTAGCGATCACATTCGCACCAATGAAACAAGATTAGGACTATTGGAAAATAAACTACAATTGGAGACCACCAAGGCCACTAATGCTCAGCAAGCCACTTTCTCTGAATTAAAAGCAATGCGAATTGCCATTGAAGCCCTCACAACTACCCTCAATGCTAACAAAATGGAGGAGAAAAGGACTCAAGAGAAAGCTACACTCCAGGGGGAGAAGTCCGCAGCAAACGAATCAAAAAAAAAAAAGGCAAAACTACAGACCATCTAAAACAAAGGCATACTACTGAAACAGTAGAAGAACATCAGCATCAGCATCAGCACAGCAAAGGAAAAGAGCATCACAGGTAAAGGTAAGTTGTAAGGTAGTTAGCTTGTTGTTTTACTTAGGAGTTATGTTAGCATCAATTTAGGGGGAGATTGATAGAAATGTACAATCCCTCCAAATATATAGAAATTGATGAACAAAACTGAGGAGTATTAGCCATGATGTTATTAGTGTGTTTAGGCTAGAAATCAAGTAGTTAGTTGCAGACTAGGCCAGATACTGGAGAACAGATGGCTACATATGAGGAGCATCATGTGGCCCACCAGATACAGTCTATTATAGAAGATTTTAGCTAAGCACATAAGGCATACATGGACAACAAAAGACCTATAAATCCTTCAGGATCTAGGACTAAGCTTACAAACGAGGACCAACACAGAATAAATGAAGTGCAATAGATCCGAGTGTAGATGAGGTTATAGTAGGGACTAGTGCAGACGAGGTCTCACATCACAGAATGCAGACTAAGGTGCAGTAGAGATGGTGGACTGCCAGCATTAGGAACGAGATGGTGGGGAACACTAGTGGCAAAGTGTCATTCCAGGAACAGTGCGTTGTTTGCTTAGGTTCATTCCTTGAGCCTTTAAAAGGGAATAGGTGAGGCTTATTGAGAGATGCTGTTGAATAAGGATGGGAAGGCAAAGAGTGCAAAGTAACATTCAGAGATTACTCAAGAAAGCTAAATCGTGAAGATACAGTTGAAAGTGTCACTAGTCTGCAGAATAAATAGTCTTGCAGCAGAGTCCAGAGCTTGGATCTATATCTTTTGTACAAGTTAGACAACTTGTAAAAAGGAAGTTTCTTGTAAGCTCAAACAAGAACATAGTGATACTCACCTCTTGGCTTGATTACACTGGTCACCAAGGGAAGACTGGACTAAGCTCTCGATTATCATTTGATATCGAGTGTCTGAACCAGTATAAATACTGTGTCTATTTATTGCCTTTACTACAATGATATTTAGAATTGTTTCAACAAATCATCACATTCAAACAGAGATAAACTCAAAGAGTTATAAGTCTCTGCTGTAGACTACCAATTGTCATCTACAAACTACTTGAGTAGTCAACATAGAATAGTGGTCTGCACAGAACTAGTATTCCGCATAAAATATTTTAATAAAGTTTTATACAACCTATTCACCCTCCCCACCCTCTAGGTTGAACTCGAACCTTACAATTGGTATCAGAACCAGACTTAACAGTTATTGGAAAGAAAAGGTCGCATATTCTATTTGAGAAGAAGTTACTAATAGTTTTTTTGTGTGAAGATTATTATCAATAATGGCACCACCAAAGTTCCCGAAATATCCTAATAGTGGAGAACCTCCAACTTGTACTTTTGACAAGTTCAATCACTGGAAACTAAGAATACTTGCACATCTCAACTTAATCGAAGAAAGGATGCAAGACATTGTTCTGGAAGGACAATGATGTTTGACAAGAATGTTCCAATGATGCCAGATCCAAAGGATTCAACAAGAGAACCACAACAATCAACATCCCTCTTATCCAGAGAAGCTAGGATCTAGAGATGGTAGGAAGAAAAGCTCTAAATCAAATATTCAAATCCTTGGATGACAACATGTTTGAAATTATGATTCATACTAAGACAGCAAATGAAGCATGAGAGGCTCTACTGCTAAGAAATGAAGGAACTAATGAGATTAGGGAAAACAAGAAGGATGTATTGATACAACAATATGAATTGGTCACCATGAGATCTGATGAGAACTTAACCACTTTCTTTGAAAGGCTCAATGTTTTCATCAACAATCTAAAAACCTTAGGAAAGAATTTCTAAAACAAGGAAGTCAACCTAAAGTTTGTGAGATCTCTTGGTGAAATCTAGAACACAAAGACAACAGTTATAAGGGAGTTCAGAGATCTAACAAAGATGTCCTTGCGTCAACTATATGGTGTAATGCATACCTACAATCTTGAAGTTGAGCAGAAGAAGCAAATAGACGAAGTAAGAAAAAAGACATTGGCTTCAAAGCTCAAGAAAAGGTTTTGAAATCCATGGCAGAAGAGAAAACCAGTGATACCTCGTCTGCAAGTGAACAAGGTGTTTCTGAAGAACTGGCATTGAAGGGAAAGAAGTTCAAAAAGCTATTCAAGAAAAGAACGTTCAAAAGAACTTCCCCTCAAAGACCAGGGCACTTTGCTGCAAACTACAGACGACCAACACAAGACTCGTCTACGTCAAATTTCAAGAAGGACCACAACAAAGTGACCTCTGTAAGAAAAGAAAGAGGCAAAGCCTATACAACAAAGACATGGAGCGACACAGACTCAGATGATGAAGATATCATATCAAAGGCTCAGCTGTGTCTTATGGCCAGAGAAGATGAAAAAAACCAGGTATTTGATCTCTCTGACTCAGAGGCCACCATAGAGGAATTGAAGGAAGCACTTCAAAAAACCTTTGAATGTATATGGAAGCCATAAGAATGTTCCTTGCCTATGCAGTATATCAAGGATTTAAAGTCTATCAAATGGATATAAAAAGTGCATTCCTAAATGGAAAGCTACAAGAGGAAATTTATGTTGAACGACCTCCTGGCTTTGAGGACTATGAATATCCAGAGCACGTATATAGGTTAGATAAGGCATTATCTGGGCTAAAACAAGCACCTAGGGCATGGTATGAAACTCTCTCAACTTTTCTCTGTGAGAATAAATTTGAAAGAGGTAAGGTAGATACCACTTTGTTCTTAAAGCAACATAAGGAGCATATATTATTAGTGCAAATCTATGTTGATGATATTATATTTGGTTGCAATAATGATAAGCTTTGTGAAAGATTTGTAGAACTAATTAAATCCAAATTTCAAATGAGCTTGATGGGGGAACTAAAATATTTCCTAGGACTGCAAGTACAACAACTAAAGAGTGGAATCTTCTTACATCAATCCAAGTACTTAAAGAACACAATTAAAAAGAAAACCCCTATGAGCACATCAATTAAAATAGATAAAGATGAACACAATTAATAGGGTCATTATTATACCTTATTGCAAGCAGACCAGTCATTCAATATGCAGTCTATGTCTGTGCAAGATATCAATCTGATCCCAAGAAATCCCATTACACTACAGTAAAGAGAATCCTAAGATATCTCAAAGGAACTCCAAATCTTGGTATATGATATCCTAGGGAATAAGATCTTACATTGATAGGTTTTTCAAATGAAGATTTGCAGGGTGTACAGTTGACAGGAAGAGCACAAGTGGATCATGTCAATTCATTGGAGCAAGGTTAATATCATGGTTCACTAAGAAGCAGACTATTGTGTCTATCTCTACTGCAAGAGCCGAATACATTGCTGCTGGAAGCTGTGTTGCACAAATACTATGGATGGGGTCACAACTTGAATACTACAGTATAATACTTTCTAAAACCTCTGTATTTTGTGACAACACATCTGCAATGGTTATTTTAGAAAATCGAGTTTTCATTCAAGAACCAAGCATATTGATGTCAGATATCATTTTATGAGAGATCATGTGCAGAAATGTCATATTAAATTGGAATACATTCCAACAGAAAAACAAGTTACATATATTTTTACAAAACCTCTTGATGAAAACAAGTATTTTCCAACGGCTAGAAAAAGCACTGACAACGGTCATATTTTCCAAACGAGTATAAAAACTGTAGATTTTCAATTAGAAAATCACTTTTCTCTTTAATCACTCTCTCTTTGTCTCTAACAAATGCTCAAACTCTCTCTCTCTAAACTCTCGAGCGCTCTACTGCATGAAATCGAAACCCTAACCTTCTGAAAATTCTTAAAAATTCAATTTCTAAACACTGTAATCCCTTCTAATTAGTTTGAAAATGGCCAACACACCTTCGAGCTCATCAAAGAAAAGCCTTAAGTCCTCAAAATCTCAGAGGAGTCCGACAAGAAAGATTGAACTTCAAACCGACGTAGTGTTTAAATTTCAATACAATTTGCAACGAGCAAGAAGAGGTCAAAGACATAGCCGACCTGATCGAAGAGGCTGGACTCAAGTCTCTATGTGAACGCACAAGCATAATATATGATGACTAAGTTCTGGACTTCATCAAAAAGAGGCAAGTTGCAGACAACCTACAGCTTATTTCATATACCTCTACTGCACGAGGAATCTCAATCTACGTGAATCCTGACGACCTTGCACGATACTTCAATCTTCCAAATGAAGACCAAGGGTCATTCCACCAGATGTTGTAGAATTGGGAAGGCAAGCAATGCTCAGCCAAGAAAGACAGAACAATGAAGAAGTTCTTACCAAAGGAGCACAAGTTACTTGCTGACATTGTGAAGAAGGTCATCCTCTCCAGAGAATTTAGCACTGATCAGATTACCACTGATCAGCAGGAGATCATGTGTGCAATTCTCACAAAAACCAGATTCAACTGGGCCAGTTTACTCATATATCAACTTGCCCAATCAGTACAAGCTAGACAATCGCTATTCGGAAGGATAATCAGCATCCTTCTCAAATAGAAGTTGAAGCTTTCCGAGAAGAAAGGAAGGCCATGGAATCAGGCCAAACAAATTGATGTCTAGAAGATAGGCAAGGAGCCTATAGGACTCACAAAGAAGACTGTAGCAGTATAGACCCTGATCAAGCCTGCAGACCATCCACAAAAGCCTGCAGAAGTGCAGACAAGACGGAAGGCCAAGCAGATCACTGTAGTAGTGCAGACTACTACAGTACAGACATAATCTATAAACAAGCAGATCAAGAAGATGCCAGCTCAACCAAAAATAAAGCAACCTAGAGTAACAAGGAGGAGAATCATCGTGCACACCTCCGAAGAAGAAACTAAATCAGATAAACCTGCTTCAGAACCAATCACCATAGAGGAGGAGGAAACACATTCTGTATTAATGTAGACTAAGGAAGCTATTGAGCAGTATGCAATAGAACAGACTAGGAAAATAACTGAGCCATCTTCCTCAAAGATCCCACCTAGAGTATAAGAAATTATCGCTCTTTATGATGCAAATGTGGCAATTCAGTTCTTGAAGGCAGGAGCATATGAAAATCTGAAGAACCTGATCTTGGAAGCCCAAGTGAGCTTTCAACAGATAAACGAAGGGCCTCGAGCTGAGTTTAGATAGAGGCTTGCTGCAGAAAGCTATACCCACGATGAAATAAGGATAATAGAGGCAAAGATATCAGCTCTACAGACGGAACCAACCTTAATTACCTCTACTGCACCCTCCCTCACTATCAGACCTCTTGCAGCAGAGCCAACAACAACTACGATAATTATTCCATTCATCAGCAGTGGAATAGATAATTCAACAATTGTAGAAGACCAACCAATGACTACAATCGCAAGATGGACAACAACATCATGAACCACTCAGGTAAGGCCTTCCCCTGAGAAAATTATTGCCACTCACCTGCTTGCTGAAACAAAACAAGCTAAGATGGAGAAGAAGGCCATAAGCGAAGAATTGATTAAGGAGTTTGTGCAACAACACAAGCTTCTTATCAAGAGGCCAACTAGAGCTTGACGAACAACACGGTCTTCACGACAAAAGTTGATTCCTCAAGGGCCAAAAATGCTATATAGGATAAATCTAGACCAATCACAAACTTTGATTGGGGACATCACTAGCATGACTAAAGGAGAGATCCATCAAATGGCTCAACTTCATAAGAAGTAGAAGACGACTAGGTCAACAAGACCAAAGGAAGCCCATATACTCATCAACGGAACCCTGGAATTCAAGGATTCCACCCTGAAGACAACCAGGCCGAGGCATGTAATCCTCAGACTAATTGAGTTTGTAAACTCACCTGCAGTCAAGGCAGAGCTGCGAAAGATCATAAATAAATAGTACAGACTGTGCCAGCTCGATCAAGAAATCTATGGAATTCACTCATGGATCAGGACTGCTTTCATGATCTACTCGAAACTTTGGAGCCAATTGTAGTAGACTTAGAAACAGAAAAGAAGATTAGAAAAAGCACCTTTGACAACTTTGGAGACACACTAAGGAATCTAGCAGCCCGAGTCATTGACCAGATAAAGCAAAATAGATCAGTAAATCTTCACAATCAAAGAATCAGCACCTCCGACTTCAACAAATTCAAGGGTTAACAAACTTCTAAACTACGAAAGCTCCATGACGCTATGGAGACTACCAAGAAGGAGATTGATGAGCATATGCGCATCTTCTCGAAACCAAACTAGATGTAGTTCAGAGAACATCTTCTCTGAACTCAAAGGCGTCTACACTGCTCTTGAAGCACTAATCTCCACCTTCAATGCTAACAAAAAGGGAAAGAAACTATTTGAAGCAGAGCCGCAGAGGTCTAAGCCTGCAGATGAGCAGTAGAGGACCCCCTCTAAGACTCAGGGGAAGAAGTCTTCTATAGCAAAAAGGAAAAGTTCCTCTGAGCAAGGAAAGGAGCTTAAGAGGTCTAAGCACCATAAGGAAGAATCCAATGAAAAACGCAGAGGACAATTCAGAGATTCAGAAGATAGGCATCGAAAGCACAGTAGAGAAAGTGAGGATGAACGAAGATACAAGCATAATAGAGGCAAAGAGCATCAAAGGTAAAAACTCAGATTGCTCATTTCTAATTATGTTGTAATGAAGAATGTATTTCAATTGAATATAGTTTCAACAAGATGTATTTAGTTTGTAAGAAAATAAAGTGTACTTGTTGTATTACATAGGAGTTTTTGTTAGCATCAATTTAGGGGGAGATTGATAGAAATGCAATCCCTCCATTTGTATAGAAATTGATGTAATAAAACTTAGATGTATTAGTTATAATGAAGTTAGGGTGTTTAGGCTAGAAGTCAAGTAGATAGTTGCAGTCTAGGTTAGATGCCAGTGAGCAGACAGTTGTAGATCTTGCAGACGAGGACCAACATGGCAAGGCATGAACTGAATCAGATTTGAGTGCAGACAAGAGTTACAGCAGTGAGTGGATGTAGACTAGGATTGTAGTATGGGATGCAGACTAAGGTTATGGCAGAGACTAGGTGCAGACTAGAGGTTGCAACAAACTGGATTACAGTGGAGATGATTGCGAGAGTGGGGTCACAGGTATGAAGTCAGTCAAGTGAAGATTTGAGTTAAAATAGCAACGGCACAAATTTTGGGGATAGTGGACTGCCAGCATCAGGAATGAGACGGTAGGGAACACTAGTTGCAAAGTGTCATTCCAGGAACAGTACGTTGTCTGCTTAAGTTCATTCCTTAAGCCTTTAAAAAGGAATCGGTGAGGCTTATTGAGAGATGCTGTTGAATAAGGATTGAAAGGCAAAGTGTGCAAAGCAATCAAGACATTCAGAGATTACTCAAGAAAACTGAATCATGAAGATACAGTTGAAAGTGTCACTAGTCTGCAGAAGAAAGTTTCTTGTAAGCTCAAACAAGATAGTGATACTCACCTCTTGGCTTGACTACACTCCTGACCAAGGGAAGACTAGACTAACCTCTCGATTATCGTTTGATATCAAGTGTCTGAACCAGTATAAATACTATGCATATTTATTCTCTTTACTGCATTGATATTTAGAATTGCTTCAAAAAAATCATCACAGTCAAACAGAGATAAACTCAAAAAGTTATAAATCTCTACTGCAGACTACCAATTGTCATCTATTGACTACGTGAGTAGTCTGCATAGAACAGTGGTCTGCACAGAACTAGTATTGCGTCTAAAAAGTTTTAATAGAGTTTTATACAACCTATTAACCCCCCCCCCCCTCTATGTTTAAACTCGAACCTTACACTATTCACCCCCGAGGTTGAATCTTGGACCTAACAACATAGCTGTAGGAAGCTGTAACGTACAAGTACTATGGATAAGGTCATAACTTGGAGACTACGGTATGTCATTCACTTAAATTTCAATATTTTGTGACAACATATCTACAATGACAATTTTAGAAAAACCAAATTTTAATGCAAGAACCAAGCACATTGATGTCAGATATCATTTTATAAGAGATCATGTGCAAAAAGGTCACCTTAAATTGGAATATATTCCAACATAAAAAAATTATAGAAATTTTTACAAAGGCTCTTGATGAGACCAAATTTATTCAATTCCGTGGTGAATTAGGTATAATTGATTTAAATCAATAAATTACCAAAATACTCTACTGTTGTACTGCACAAGTAGAATGCAGGCTAACATTATTTTACTCTACTTGTCTACTGCTTATGTGGAATGTAGACTAGAGATACTCTTACTGTACTGCATCTTTATTTTTGGAAAGAAAATAACGTTTTAAAAAGTGATTGTCTAAAATAACACAACGATCATATCAATGACTGAATCTGCGTAACGACAAATTAAAACAGGCAACGGTAATATTTCTTTAAAGAGTATAAATACTGAAACTTATTCAATAAGAAATACACCTTTACCCTCTCATTTTTTCTCTTAATTCTCTTTTTCTGTCTCTTGTTTTTGCATTCTACTCCACTCAACTGCAAAACCCTAAGTTGGTAAAGTTCTCTCAAATTCTATCTCACAACTTAAAAATTCTCTAAATTTTCTTGAAAAATTATCAACATTCAATCCAACACTCCCAAGAATGACAAGTTACAACAATAACGAAGCCCAACAAAGAAAGGAAATATCTGAGCTAATTCAAGATGCAGATACACGGCTCAAATACTTGTGTGAAAGAACCAGCAGAATCTATGATGAAGAAGTACTAAACTTCATCGAGAAGACAAAAGTTGTAAACGACCATCAACTCATCACGTATTTCTCAACAAAGAAAATTAGGATCTACATAGGTCCAAATGACTTTGAGTAGTACTTCAAAGTCTCAAATGAAGGACCCATAACTATCCTATCTCCCATAGTAGCAGATGGAAGACATGCCATGCTCAGTGACGAAAGGCAAAAGGAAGACATCATAACAATAAAGAAATATTTGTCCAAGGAGCGCAAGCTGCTCACAGACATCATAAAGAAAGTGATATTATCCAGAGAGTCTCCAAGGATCAGATCACATCTGATCAGCAGAAGATTATGTGTGCAATTCTTACAAAGCACAAACTTAACTCGGCAAAATTGCTCATGTACCAACTCGCAAAGGTTGTGGCAGCAAAATAGCCTCTATTTGAAAGACTGATCAGCATCATCCTAAATGGGAAGCTGAAGCTATCTGAAAAGGAAGGCCATGCACAGTGGCCAAACAAATAGATGTAAGGAAGATAGGCAATTAGCCTATCGAATTCAAAAAGAATACACGATAGTACAAACTAGTGCAAAGGCTACAAACCACCCTTTGAAGAAGACTAAGAAGGTCGAGAAGATGATAATCAGCAAAGCAGAACTAGCTAAAATGAAGCAACCAAAGGAGACCTGAAGAAGACTCATTTTGTTGACCAAAGGAAACAATATCTTACCACCTTACTACAGAACCAACAGGGATAGAAGTGGTAATATAGTTTGCACCTGCAGAAGAGCAGACTAGGCAACCAATTGAGGGCTCATCCTCAAGAACCCTGCCACCGAAAGAACCAGAACTTATAGCACTTCAAGATGTCAATGTGGCGCTGAAGTATCTAAAGACGGGTGCGGACAAAAACCTTCAAAACCTCAAATTGGAAGCTCAAAGAAGCTATCAAGAGATTAGGGAAGGACCACAAGCTTAACTTAGACAAGAGCTTAGTGCATGAGGATACACAAGAAAAGAAATAGAGGCCATTGAAGCGAAACTTAAGAGCATTGGAGACTAGGCCATCTCAGGTCACCTCTACTGCAAACACTGTGTCAATAAGATCTGCTGTAACTGAACCATTCACAATAGCAATCATTCTAATTTCCAACATTGGAATAGATCCTTCTATAATTGAAGAAGATCGTCCATAAACTGCAACTGAAGCATGGGCCACTATAATAATAAATGCAATCACACGATCGGTAGAAAAGGAAACAATCATAAAAGCACTAGAGGCGATTGAGGCCATATAAAAAAAGGTTCAAGAACACAAAACCACAGTCGATAAAATGCTATGCAGGTCACAGAAGGAAGAAAGGATTCAGAAATTCGTCAAGCAGTATTAACCATGAATAAAAAAGATATCAAGGTTAGCTAGACCAAAGATAATTCCATCAGAAGCAACTGCATGATACAGGATAAATCTAGATGAATCGGAGATAGAAATTGGTGTAATTGATGGAATGACAGAAGAAGAAATCCATCAACTAGTTCAAATTTAAAAGAAGAAAAAACCCACTGAACCATACATCTTATTCAGTGAAGTACTTGAAGTTAAGGACTCAACACTGAAGACAAAGAGGCATAGACAAGCATAATTATAGCACATTGAATTTGTGCATTCTCCTAAAGCGGAGATTGAGCTAAAGAGATTGGTAGGCAAGCATGTTCGGGCTACAACATTGGAAATCTATGACTATCTCTCTAGACCAACCGTGGGAAGAACACAGCCATCAGAAGATGATCATGATGTTGATTTATCATATCCTGAAACTCATGATGATGATGATGATTTCATCGATCAAGTGGTTGAAAAAGGAGTTCATGAGAAATCAACTGAAGAATAGTTTACTGTAGAAGAACCAACAGCCTAGTCATCTACAGATGAACCAGTAGCCGAGTTATCTGCAAAATAACCAGTAGCCGAGTCATCTATAGAAGAACCAACATCAGAGTCATCAGCAAAAGAAGAAACAGTTGAGTCACCTACAGCGGAGGGTCAAGCAATAGAGTCACCTATAGCCGACTTTCCAACAGAGGAACCAATAGAGCAAAAGTAATCAAAAGCAGCTGAGGCACTACCGACTAAGGATGCAGGAGAGACTACACCAGAAGAAATCAGTGAGGAATTCATGCAAATGCCAAAACAAGCAGAGTTCACAAGAGTAACTATGCTTGATCTCACTCCCTCTCAACAAATGAAATAGTAATAGTGGAGGATGAATCTATAGATACAAGCCACTTGTCAACAGAAGAAAAGACCACAACAGAAACTGCAACAGACCAAGCTTTCAAAGAAGTCACTCTTGTAGAAATCAATCAGCAATGGATGAGTGATACTCCACATCGCCAGGAAAGTCAAAGCCCACTGAACATTATGTTTTCACCACCTTCCTCATTCGGTATGGTGCAAACAAGGACAGATCCACCATCTGTGTGTTTTCCATAAGGACTACTCTATAGTGACATATCTGACACACAGATGACACCTCATACAATAGCTAGAAATCTATGGCAAGCTCTTGCAGACGTCCGAATGACACCAATTCAAGAAAGGTCATCATCTACTACAAGAACAACTGTAGAGAAGGGATCGCCTACACATCAGGAATCCACTCCATCAGAAACTACAGTAGAGTACAGACTTCGACAACTTGATCAAGAAGTCTACAACATGCACGAATAGACAAAGGATGTATTTCATGAGCTCCTCAACAGTACATATAACCAGTCACAGTAGAACTGGAAAATGAAAATAAAACAAGGACAAAATGCTTTGAAGACTTAGAAACAACACTTTCTAACATGGCAGAAGTACTTGTAGACCAAATTCAAAGGGCCAATGAATCTTCAGCAGTACAGACTCACCTCTTCTAATCTCAACAAGTTTAGGGGAAATCATTCAGCTGATCTACGCAGACTTCAAGCCTCTCTGCAAGTTACTCAACAATAACTTATAGAGCACATCCATAATAATGACACCAGATTGGGATTGATTGAATACAAGCTTCAACTCGAGACAATCAAAACTACAATTACTCAATAGACCACCACCTTTGAACTAAAAGCCATAAGTATTGTCATCGAAGATCTTACAACTGCCCTCAATGCTAACAAAAAGGGGGAGAAGAAGACACCAAAGAAGTTTGTAGCAAAGGACAAGTCTGTATAAAAAGGAAAAGCTACAGAACACCTGAAAAGAAGACCAACTATTGAAGCAAAGGGAGAAAGGTATGCAAAAAGACCAAAGCATCAAAGAGAAAAGACATCAAGCCACAGAATTCAGGGGGAGCTGTCCCATAAAGAAAGAAGAAGAAATCAAAGAATATCAGAGGAATAGACTCATAAGCACAGCAAAGGAACAACAGAAGAACATCATCACAAACACAGCAAAGGAAGTGAGCCTCAAAGGTAAAGGTAAGTCTCGTTACTACTCTATAGTCTCATTTAAAAAAAAAAACAATGTAATTTAAATGTAAGATAAGTAGTTAACTTGTTTTTCTTACTTAGAAGTTTTGTTAGCATCAATTTAGACAGAGATTATAGGAAAGTTAAATCCCTCCACTGTTATAGAAATTGATAAACAAAACTTAGAAGAATTAGCCATGATGTTGTTAGTGTGCTTAGGCTGGAAATCACGTAGGTAGCTGTAATCTAGGTCAGATACTGGAGAGCAAATAGCCACAGATGGAGAGTATTATATGGACCACCAGATGCAGACTACTATGAAAGATTTTGGCTAAATAACAAAGACATATATGGATAATAAAAGACCTATAAATTCTTTAGGATTTAGGATTAAACTTGTAGATGAGGACCAACATAGAAATGCATAAAGTGCAGACGAGGTTACAGCAGGGACTGGGTGCAGACGAGGTCTCGTAGTACCGAGTGCAGACTAAGGTACAGTAGTCTTGAGTGTAACAGAGATAATTGTTAGGGTTTAGGTCTGAGATTCAGTCAAATCAAAGATTTATAGTTCAGAGTGTAAAAGTACGAGGATCTAAAGTAGGTGAGCTGTCAACATCGGTTGATGCTCACATATGACAAGCTGTCACATCAGGTCCTATACATATGTTACAGGTTCATTCCCTCAGCCTATAAAAGGGATCATTGAAACTCAGTGAGTAAGGTAGTTGAACTAGTGATTGAGAAAGAAAGCATGTAAAACAATCAGAGATTCAAAGATTACTTAAGTGAGCTGAATAAAAAAGAAGACATAAAGAGAGTTCACCAGTCTTCATTGAAGAATAGAACCTGTAGCAGAGTCCAATAAAGTATCTCTATAAGGATCTAGGTTCTTCACCTTTTGTACAAGTTAGCCAGTTTATAAAAAGGGGTTATCTTGTAAGCCACAAATAAGGAGATAGTGAACTCACCTCTTGGATTGACTAAACTGGTCACCAAGGGAAAATTGAACTAAGCACTCGATTATCAGTTGATAACGAGTGTCTGAACCAGTATAAATTCTGTGTTCCTTATTTGTTTTCATTGCTTGATATATTTAGAACTGTTAGAAATTGATCACTATATCAACATAGAGACAAATTCATATAATTTGAATCTCTACTCCAGACTACCTTAGTAGTATACATTGAACAGTAGTGTTCAAAGTTTTTTTTTAAACCGTTGTAATCCAAAGCAATATTTTGGATCAACCTATTCACCCCCCACCCCCCTCTATGTTGAATCTTTGGTCCTAACATGTTTCTTTTCATCATTGCTTGCCATGATACAACGCTGAGTATATGAGATTGTTTCTTCATCATCTGAGTCTGTCTCACTCCACGTCTTAACAGCATAGGCTTTGCTCTTTTCTTTTCTTCCAAGATTCCCTTTGCTGTAATCCTTCTTGTATTTCTATACAGACGATTATTGTGTGGGTCGATTGTATTATGCACCAAAGTGTCCTGGTTTGCTATAGTTGTAATAGACTTCCTTCTCTACTTCTAAGTAAAAAACAAGTTAACTACTTATCTTACATCTAAATTACATTGTTTTTTTTAATGAGAATATAGAGCAGTAAAGAGACTTATCTTTACGTTTGAGGCTCACTTCCTTTTTATTTTGTGATGATGTTCTTCTGTTGTTCCTTTGTTGCGCTTATGAGGTTGTTCCTCTGATATTCTATGATGTCTTCTTCTTTCTTCATGGGGTAGCTACCCCTGAATTCTGTGGCTTGATGTCTTTTTTCTTTAATGCTTCAACTGTTGGTCTTCTTTTCAGGTGTTCGGCAGCTTTTCCCTTTTACACGGACTTGTCCTTTGGTATAGACTTCTTTGGTGTCTTCTTCTCCCCCTTTTTGTTAGCATTTGGGGTAGTTGTAAGAGCTTCGATGGCAGTTCTTATGGCTCTTATTCAGAAGTGGTAGTTTTTTGAGCAATTATAGCTTTGGTTGTCTCCAATTGAAGCTTGTTTTCAAGCAATCCTAATCTGGTGTCATTATTATAGATATGCTCTGTAAGTTGTTGTTAAGTAACTTGTAGAGAGGCTTGAAGTTTGCGTACATCAGCTGAATTTTGTCCCCTAAACTTGTTGAGATTGGACAAGCTAAGTCTGCATTGCTGAAGATTCAGGGCATTGGCTCTTTGAATTTGTTCTACGAGTCCTTCTGCCATGTTGGAAATTGTTGGTTGAAAATCTTCAAAGCTTTTTGTACTCGTTTCATTTTAGCTTCCAATTCTACTATAATTCGTTATAGACAGTTTAGTAGCTTTTGAAATGCATCCTATCCATTCATGCATATTGTAGACTTTTTGATCCAATTGTCAATGTCTATACTTTATTATAGCTTCAAATGGAGATTATTCCTGATATACAGAAGGTGCCTTTTCAACTGTTGTTCTTGCATTAGATAATGACCTTTCATGAATTGGTGTTATTCTGGCGTCTACAAGAGCTTGCCTTAGATTCCTGGCTATCGTCTTGGGTGTCTTCTGTGTATCAGATGTGCTATTATAGAGTAGTACTTGTGGAAAAGCTATATATAATGGGTCTACCTTTGTTTGTACCATACCTAATAAGGAAGGTGGTGAAAACACGATGTTTAGTGGGCTTTGACCCTTTTGAAGATAGGGAGTGTCACTCATCCATTGCTGATTGATTTCTTTAAGAGTGACTTCTTTGAGAGCTTGATCTGTTGTAGTCTCTATTGTGGTCTTTTTTTTTGTTGATAATTGGCTTGTATCTACAGATTCATCCTCCACTATTACTATTTCATCTCTCTGAGTAGGAGTGAGATCAAGCATAGTTATTTATGTGAGCTCTGCTTGATTTGTGTGATACATGCAGTCTATAGTGATTTCTTCTGGTGTAGTATCTGTTGCATCCTTAGTTTGTGATGCCTCAACTGCTTTTAATTCCTTTTGCACTGTAGGTTCCTCTGTTGGGAAGTCAGCTACATGTGACTCTACTACTTGACCCTCCACTGCATGTGACTCAGCTGTTTGTTCTTCTACTGATGACTCTGTTGTTGGTTCTTCTGCAGCATATTGTTCTTTAGTTAACCTCTCATTAATTCCTTCTTCAGCCACTTAATCAGTGATATCATCATCATCAGTTTCAGGATGTGACAAATCATCATCACCATCATCTTCTGATAGTTGTGCTCTCCCAATGGTTGGTCTAGAGAGATAGTCATAGATTTCCAATGTTGTTGTCCTGACATGCTTGTCTACCAATCTCTTTATCTCAATCTCCACTTCAAGAGTGTGCACAAATTCGATGTACTATAATTGTGCTTTAATTAGGCTTCTCTATGCCTCCTCGTCTTGAGTGTTGAGTCCTTGAATTCAAGAACTCCACTGAACAAGATTTATGGTTCAGTGGGTCCTTTCTTCTTATTTGATTTCATCTTTTGAATTTGAAGTAGTTGATGGATTTCTTCTTCTTTCATTCCATCAACTACTCCAATTTTTGTCTTTGATCCATCTGGATTTATCCTGTATTGGTAGTTGGTCTTGATGGAATAAGCTTTGGCCTAGCAGTCCTTGATGATCTTTTAATTGTCAAAGAAGAAGAACCTACATCCTTGCACAGATCCTTTATTGGACTCTGCTGCAGCTTCTGTTCTTCAGTACAAACTAGTGAACCCTCTTCTTCTTGTTCTTTCTCAATTCAGCTCATTTGAATAGCTTTGAATTTTGGATTGTTTTTGCACACTTGTACGTTTAATCTCTTATTCAACTGCTACTCTTCTTGAGCTCTTTAATTCCCTTTATAGGCTCATGGAATAAACCCATGACTTGTGTACTTAATTTGATGGTGACAACTGGTCATATGTGAACCCTCACTGATGTTGACAACTTACTTTTCTCAGATCCTTGTACTGTTACATTCTGAACCTCATACCTCTGACTCAACCTTAGCAATCATCTCCGCTATACTCTAGCCTGTTGCTACTCAGTCTACACTCAGTACTTTTAATACCTAGTCTACACCCAGTCGCTGCTACAACCTCGTCTGCACACAGATCTGATGCAAACGATGCATTAGTGTGTTGGTCCTCGTCTACAAGTTCAATCCTAGATCATTAAGTATTTGTATGTGTTTTGTTTCCTTTGCATGTCTTAGTTTCTTAACCAAAATTCTTTGTAATAGTCTGTATCTGTTGTCCCACACAATGGTCTCTATCTATGACCGTCTACTCTCCAGCATCTGACCTATACTACAGATACATATCTAATTTCCAGCCTAAGCACACTAACAACATCATGGCTAATACTTCTAAGTTTTATTCATCAATGTATATACAAATGGAGTGTAGGGTTCGAGTTTCAACCTAGAGGAGGGTGAATAGGTTGTATAAGACTTTAATGGTCTTTTTGTACGGAATAATGATCTTGTGCAGACTGGTGCAGTATGCAGACTACTCAGGTAGTCTGCAGATGAGACTGTCTCGTCTGCACTTGAGATTTATGACTCTTTTTGAGTCTTTATCTCTATTTCGGCTATGATGATTTATCAGGAACAGTTTTAAAATCAATATAATGAAAGTAGTAAATTGACACAGAGTTTATACTAGTTCAGACACTCGATATCAAATGATAATCGAGAGCTTAGTCCAGTCTTCCCTTAGTGACCAGTGTAGTCAGCCTAAGAGGGAAATATCACTATCTTCTTGTTTTTCAGCTTACAAGAAACTTCTTTTCACAAGTTTTCTAACTTGTATGAAGGACAGAGAACCTAGATCTTCGCACAGCTCTGAGTCTTGAGCTCTACTGCAAGAGTTATTCTTCTATAGACTTATGATACTTCTCTTTTCTATATCTTTTCGATTCAGCTCTCTTGAGTATGCTTTGAATGTATATTGCTTTCCACTCTTGCCTTTTAATCTCATTCAACAGTTCTACTTCAATGAGCTTCAACGGTTCCCTTTAATATGGCTAAAGGAACGAACCTTTTTGCAAAGTACTATTTCTGGCAGTCCACTCATGTTCCCCGTTATCTCGTTTCTGATGTTGGCAGACCATTGATGTCACCACTATCTCGTTTCTGATGATGGCAGTCCACTGACTCAAGAATTAGTGCCGTTGATACTTTAACTTGAATCTTCACTTGACTGACTTCAAACCTCTGACCCCACACTAGCAATCATCTCTACTGCAATTCAGTTTTGCTGCATGATCTCGTCTGAACACATTCTTTGCTGCAACATCTCGTCTTACACAGTCTCTACTGCAACATCTCGTCTGCATAGTCTCTGATTCAGTTTATGTCTTACCATGTTGGTCCTGGTCTGCAACCTCAGTCTTTTGTTGTGAAGCCTTCATGTTTTTTCGTTGCTTGTCAATATACTAGTTATTCATCCAAAGTCTTCGTAGTAGTATGCATCTGGTGGTCTGCACTATGCCTCTGCATCTGCAACCATCTGCACTCTTGCATCTAACCTAGACTGCAACTATCTACTTGACTTCTAGCTTGAATATCCTAAATATATTACAATTAATACATTTAAGTTTTGTTACATCAATTTCTATACAAACGAAGGGATTGCATATTCCTATCATAGAGGGATTGCACATTTCTATCATAATGTTATGATTTTTCTATATGTTTTTTGATGTTATATTTTTCTTTGTTATTAATTATTTTATATTTTTTTGGGTCCTTCTTTTCAAGGGTTCTAGTTGACTCTTTGCTTGGGGGCAACCAAAAGTCTAGCATGGGGAAATCTGATGAGTAGGTCACGATTTTTTTTAAAATATTTATCCTTAGTTTTAGCTAGTTTATGGTTTGTTTTCCTTAGTTTTGAGTTTATTTTATACAAATGTTGGTACTTTCGAGTTTTTGGTGTTTATGTGTAGATTTATGAGTCTTAAATAATGATTTGAAGGAAACGTGTGAAGAAGTGATGGTATGAAAACTTTTGGAGCAAAGAAAATTAATTGATGGATGCCTATTTACAAGCTTTTCATGACCGTTATAACCTTATAATGCCCGTGACGAAGGAATACATAATCCAGAAGTTTCAATTACTCATTATGGTTGTGATGCATTGCTTGTCATGCTTGTGAAGGCCAAATTTCTAGAAACATTAATTTTTTGTCCGAAGCAATTTATACCAGTTGTTTGGAGCTTATACTAGCTATTTATTTTGTAATTTCGAGATCTAGATCTTTCGTCGCCAACCAAACCTTAGTTCCCTCATTTTTCTATAAATACCCCCCTTAGTTTTGGTGAGTAACAAGTGTTGTTCGGTTAGTGAATGCCTTAGTTTAGCTTTGATTCCATTCGTTTTTCATTTTATAGATTAGGGTTATCAATTTCAAATCCAATCTGATGTTTGTTTTGGATTGAAGATCGTCGTTTGTAATTAGATTCCTAGTTTGATTCAATTCGATTTTTACTCATTTTATTCATTTTATTTAGATCATCAAAGTAAAGTATCCTTATTCTTTATTTTTACTTTTATCATCTTTGTGGATTCAATTTCTTTGATCATGATTGGATTTGTGATGATTGATATGATGGAATCTAGAGATTAACACGGATCATGACATTAATTTAGTTCTTATTTATCAACGATTATGAATTATGATATTCCTACAAGCCCTATTGGAAGTTCGAGGAATTGTGCCTAATCTCAAGTCACCCTCAATCTCAACCACATTTATGATTGGAAGCCTAAAATCGTATAATTTCTAAACCCATAATCTTTAATTGACTTGATTTTATTTCAATTTAGTTGATGATTTGGTTTAATGATTTGATTGGTTGATGAATTTGGGTTGATTTGGTTAAGTTGGTTGGTTACGAACATGATTTTTGGAATGGTTTGGATGATGGTTTGATGATAGGTTGGGTGATGGTTCGGATGTTGATTTGGATGAATTTCCAATATGTTATTATTTAATTTAATTACAAAAAATGTTAAAATTGATAATATTTGTTGTTTGAGGTGGATAACCTCAATTTTTGCATAAAATCTAACGATATTAAGTAGTGAAACTTGTTTAGGTAGTGAAAGCATTTTTTTTAAATGAATAAAAGGTCAATATGATAGATTGGATTAAACATAGTGAATCTGTGGTTTATGTACTGGATTTTTTTACTTAATTAAAAATAGTAATGTTTCTTGATTTTTTTGGTGGTGATGGATTCAGATTTGTCATCGAGAAAGATAGATCGTGGATGTCTAAACGACTAGTCGATGGGTTTTCAATGAGAAATATGCTCGGATGTCGACAATTTTATGAACTTTACCCTTCAAAATCAACCGTTCAAGTATGATGGATATTTGAAGTGTCCATGTGTGGAGTGTAAGAATAAGGACTATCGATTGGTAAATATCATGAAGGTGTATTTGTACCGGTCCAATTTTATGTCAAATATTGGGTCTGAAAGTTTCATGGTGAGGTTGAGTAGGGTGACTCCTCGAGAATGATGGAGGTGAATTCATATGAGAAAATGATTGTAGATAGTTTTGGGGCAGCTAACTTTGAGAGTATGGTACCTAATATGAATGACTTTGATGATAATATACCACCTAGTTCTAGAGACTTCTTTGATTTGTTGACTACAACACGGGAGTCGTTGTATCCCGATTGTAAACCCTCTCAGCTGGAGGCCACGTCTAGGTCGTTAAAAATCAAATATGAGTACGACATACCTCACAGATCAATGGATTCCATTGTAGCTCTGTTCAAAGATGTTTGTCCCGAAGATAACATGACGACCAACACATTGTACTTGACTAAAAGGTTGATGAGGGGCATTCGACTTCCCATTCAAAAGATAGATATTTTTCCTAATAGCTGCATATTGTTTAGGAAGGAGGATGCTAGCTTGGAGACATGTTCTCTTTGTGGTGCATCTAGATATAAGGGAAACCTACGCGACAAGAAGCCTATTGCTTATAAAGTATTGAGATATTTCTCAATTAGTCCAAGGCTTCAACATCTTTATGCAACCAAGAACTCTATTGAGGCGATGTCTTGGCACAATAAGTACAGCGTTGAATATTTGAAATAGCATCCATTAAATAGTGGAGCTTGGAAGCATTAGGATAGAGAGTTCCCTTGGTTCTCTACAGAACCCAAAAATGTTTGTTTGGGTTTATACACTGATTGATTTTCTCCTTTTGATAAATCCAGGTCCGAGAACTCATGTTGACCTATGATATTGACTCTATATAATCTTTCTCCAGGGATATGCATGAAGACTGAGTATATGATGTTATCCATGTTCATTCCTAGGCCTAAAAGTCCAAAAGAGAATCTAGATGTGTATTATGTTCATAGGAGAAAGGCCTTTCAAATGAGAGAAACATTATTACAGACCGTCAATGATTTTCCTACCTATGGAATGTTATCAAGATGGACCACAACTATAAGATTAACATGTCGTTAATGCATGAAACATAACAAGTCCTTCATTTTGAATAATGGTAAAAAAACAGACATGGTTCGTTTGTTATCGTAGGTTTTTTTACCTTACAACCATCCTTTCCGGACAAAAAAAAGTGAGTTTCTCAAGAATACTAGTGGTTATGATGATCTGATCTGTGTATTATGGGGATGAGATATGTGACCCCATCTTTTTGGAAGAGCCTAATGAATTCCACGCCTATCATAATCGGAGCAAGAAGAGCATTTTTCGGGACCTTCCATACCGAACAAATTGGTAATCAAGCATAATCATGATGTCATACACATTGAAAAAAAAAATTTGATTATCTGTTCGACATTGTCATGGATGTTAAGGACAAAATGAAAGACATAATTACAATAAGAAAAGACATCAAGTCGTATTGCAAACATCCGTACTTTCATTTGAAGAGATTGAGAAAAGAGGCATAAGTCTCAGAGTTATAATAAATAGCCTAGAGGAAAAGGGATAAATAGGCTATTTAAAAATTTCTTGAAAGTATAGTATAGTCTGGTCTTGACTAATATGTACTTTTTCTTCTACAGACTAGCAAAAACAGTCTACATTCGAGACTTAAGTTTTTGAACTTGTCTCTTTTGTGTCCAAGGTTGAATTCTAGTAGTTCTAAGATATAAAATGAAGTGCAGTAAAGGACTCAACAATTTATTTTGGTTCAGAAAATCATTGTCAAATGACAAATGAAGCCTTAGTCCAATCTTTCCTTGGTGATCAGTGTAGTCAAGCCAAGAGGAAGTTCACTATCTCTTTGTTTGTAGCTTACAAAGAAATCCCTTACACATAGACTATTTGGTAAGGCAAAAATCCAGATCGTTGTACTGATCTTCTTCAAAAGACTCTAGTGTAGATGTAGCTTCAGAGTTATATAAGTCTGATGTTTTTTGGTTTTTGTTCAATACTGAATTTTTCATACAAAATTCAAGATTTGTAGATTACTCTATGTTGAGTATAGGTTTTATCATATGATGTTCCGTATGAGATTATCCGTACCATTGAAACACGATCGTTAACATAAGTGTATAATTATCCTCAATATGCATCAGTGGGTATTTATTGGCACTTATGAACATGGCTCCACTAAAGTCACTCAGAATCATGGCCTATGTGTTAAAGAAGATGGTGGAAGGATTACTACGAAAACCTTCGGGAGATAGTGGAGTTGCAATACTCTGGTGATGAAATATAATATAGAATAATTCTCTTCAAATGTGATTCTTTTGACTCGGATATCAAGATGAATATGCATGAGAGATATAAATTAATAGAGACTAATAAAACAAAGAGATATCGAAAGGGATATGATTCATTCATCTTAGCAAATCAAGCTTTACAAGTGTATTATGCTCCAAACCCAAGTCTCACTTACTCCAGAGTTCAATGTTGGGATGTGCTCAGGATGAAAACTCGAGGGATGATTGATTATCAACATGAAGAGGTGTCTTTTCAAGAAGATGTTAGTTATACACTGTTCTCACTTATACACTCTGAGTTTGACCATGATGGTGGAGATGTGATAGAAGAAGAACAGGATAAGGATGATGAAGAAGTTAAAAGGATGAGGATGAAGAGGAAGTTAAAGAATGTGAAGAGACGAAGGTGGAAGGAGAAGAAGAAGATGATGAATTGGAAAATGAGGAAGAAGACGAGATGGAGGACAATGATCCAAATGATTAATGATTTTTACGGTTACATACAATTTTTAGAATATTTTTTAAAAAATACAATTTTTACGATTACAAACCATCTATCTCCCCTCGTTCATCGTCATCACATTCATCTGCTCATTGAGAGGAGCATGAGACTGGGTATGTCTGGGTGGAAAAATTCGGTTAGTGTTAGATCCAAATGGACTACGGTATGTATTTAGTTTAAGTTTAAAGTTTTTCAATTTTTATTTACTTTTTATATCTATATCATTTATTAACAATTTTATGTGTTCAATTTCAGGTTCCATGATCACAACGTGATGTCTCAGTGCGCACTCTCCTTTTAGAGCTGCTTTTAGGGGATTGGACAAGTTGGAAGGACGTGTCTTAATGGGGTAGGGAAAAGATGTGGAGTTTCTTTATAATAGGTAGAATATTTTCTTGAATTATTTTTTAAAATAGATTATGTTCTTTGACAATCTATTGATATTTGTTTGCGCTTCATATGTGTGTAAGATCTTTATTGGTGGAGAAATGAGATCATAGAGTTTATGAGAAGACGAGGGGAGGAGAAGACGAGGATTAGAGCCAAGGACATAATGCACGAGCTGATGAAGAAGATTACTATGGGGGAGAACGTCACCTGGTTGATAACTCTTAGAAGTTCCTTGATCGGCCACAACAGGCAAAGGACAACAGAAGCAAAGGGGTCACGAAACACAGGCAAGGAAGTGCGTCTAACATCCATGTGATCAAAAAATTGATAAGTTTTTTTTTATTTTGTTTTATACTTTTAATTTCTTTCCTTTTTTAATGTTTATTTTTGAAAAAAGATCTTACTGTTTTAATATTTCATAAATATTTTTTATAGGGTGAGAAGTTGAAAAGGATGCCTGGATGAGCACGAAGACTTTGAGTTCACTTATAAGAAGAAAGTCGTTGTACGTAGTAATGAGACAGAGCTTTGTGATGACAAAGCCAAGGGTGTGGATGTAAGGTTTTTTTTAAAAAAAAATTTTAAGGTTTTTTAAACTAAACAACTTATGTTTTTATATTTGTTTTTGTGATACAAGCTTAGTAAAGTTTGCTGGAATGAGGTGATGGATAGGCTTTTGACCACACAGGAGCTAGGCACGCAGCTAACTCAAGAGCATGAGAGCACCTTAAAGAGTGAGGCATAACCGGAGGTAGCGGGATGCAAGAGGGGATATGTGTATGGTCTTAACACGCACTCTCACTCTACTATACAAAGGAGGAATGTTACTCAAGCAGCAGAATTTAAACATCCGTCGATCGCTCCAAGATTTCTTCATTTTAGGAGGACATGGCTCATCTGAAGGCTCAAATGGAGAGTATGGCACAGATAATGAAACAGTGCGGGACGAATGCTTATAATCCCCATTCCGATAATCCTCACGATACATTATCACCTCCAGATCTTGGATAGTGGATTATAGGATTCTAGGTTGTGTATTTTGGTACTATAACCGTGATTTTGATGATATATATTCCGAGATATATGATGATTTTGAGGTAAATTTTATGTCTTAAATGTTTCATTGTGATATGTAGTTGGTGTTTTAAGGAAGTTGATAGTGTGCAGGTTGGTTTTGTGGATGTCAGTGTTGTATTGGATTGGAATTTGTTTATATATAGCAGGGTATCCAATAAATCAGTTCATACTGATCAAGGACACAGTAGTTAGCGACTGAATCGATTGTTAATCTGCGACCAAAACAATTGCAAAGTACACCAAAATAACGATACCACGAAATACGATTTTACAGTTAATATGATTAACGACCATTGACTATTTCGATAGCTAAATTTTAATTTGTCTATCGTTTTGACTTTGGACGCAATGTTTGTGGCCTTTTCAAATTTGGCCACTAGTTAGCAACTGTTTCGACCGCTAAACTATTTCGCAACAAAGGTTTTGGCGATCATTGTTTACGATCGTTTTTGGTTGATAATCATTTTAGGTCCAAAATCATTGTTTTGCGATTGAAAAATTTTATCACTAAATCCCTGTGTTTTTGTAGTGAAAGGTGTATTTTATGCATATGAAGATGTTCATGGTCATTTCGGATTGATGTGGAGCTGTTTTGGGACGTTTACAAGCCATCATGACCGTGATAGAAAAGTGGCCATGACCGTGACAAAGGAAGAAACTAGGACAAAAGCAGCTATAAGCATGATGACCATGGTTAGAACTGTGACGCGACGCAACTTAAACCAAAGATATTTATGAGATTTCAACACGATTTTCACAAGATATTCTTAAGGTTTTTTTATTTTTCGATAAATACGCATGTTGTGTTCGTTTTTCATAGAGTTATCGTTAAATAGTCGTTATTTAGGTCACACAACCCACAGGAATCGCTTAGTTGTTCTTCTATTTTTTGATCGCTTTGGAGTTTGAATCAAGGTGTAACGACTTTGGAGCATCATTGGATATGTTTATTACGAGTTTCATCATCAATTTATACAACTAACATGTTCTATTCATTCTCTTTTGAATTTATCATGCTATTTGTTGAATTTATGATGAATTTTATGTTTTTATCTAAAATGAGTGAGTTGATCCCTTAGTAGAAAATCTAATAACAAAGTCTATGAGACTGTGAGATTATCTATTCAATCAAATAAAATCATATTCAGTTGTTATATGATTGATGTTAAAGGTTCGATTTCTATCATTGTGAATACATAATGTCACTTAGTTTGACCATCTATGTTATGTTATGAATTGATCGAGCTATTGATTATTCCCTTTCAATCATTTTTGGTAGCAACTAATCAAATTTGCTACTTGATTAGATCCTTTTGTTCATGATTAGATCCTACTTGAGATATCTTAAACAATCGTCTATATAGCATCGACCCATATTACTCTATCTACGTGTCCATTATAGCACGCATCAAACACCATCTCCAAAACAGCACGAGAAGGCGTCCATGAACGACAGAAGTTTATACCATGAGGTGGAATCCATGAGTTGGTCAATTCGTGGTAAGGGATAACAGTTCATTGCCATGCTTTGTTTAACTGGTGAAGTCCATACATAACCTTTGTTTCCTATTTGTCTTTTTTATCATGACGACTTTGCCCAATCAATCGGAATACGAGATCTTCCTGAAGTTGGCTTTGAGAAGTTTGTCCACTTCTTTCGCAATTGCCTTATTCCTTTCCAGAACGAAACTCCTCGTCTTCTATTTTGCAAGTCGGGCATCCAACTTTACAGCTAGTTGGTGGATCATCACTCCTAGGCCTATTTCAGGCATGTCTTGTGGGCTCCAAGCGAACACATCTGAATTGTGGCTCAGGAATTCAATCGAACTGACAAGCTCCTGACAGGGACCTTCAAGGAGGCCCTTATCTTGACGCATCTCTCTTGTTCTCTGTCTTCCAAAGCGATGTTGTCCAACTCTTCAATGGGTTCAGGGCCTTCGATCTAGTATCCGGCTTCTAGACTCCTTCTGCCTTCCCTTCATATAAGCCTCCACTGCTGAAGTCGGGAAGTTCAGCATTAGGTAGTATGGGGCAATGACAACTTTATGGTTCACCAACGTAGGTCTACCAAGGATCCCGTCGCAGGCCAAGGGGAGCGCCACAACTACAAAATCGACTACTCGAGTGGCTATGCTCCTGGTGGATTCATCTCCTAGCACCACGGTAAGGCTAATATAGCCTCTTGATATCAGGACTCTTCATTCACACAGCCAAGCATCACATCCAATGCCTAAGCATGAGATGAATTGCAGACCAACAGAAATGAAATTCAAAGCTTCCACAATGCATGTGCGGTACAGCCAAACTACGAGATTCAAAATAACCATAGAAATTGTCACTCTCGACAATGGATGAGCAAGCCTTCCGTCTCGTTTATCATCACAGAGAAAGTTTCCGAACAGAATTCACTTCAATCCATTATCCTGTAAGATCTTCATGCAATGATAAACTTCCTCATGTCCTGGAGCCACTGCATGTACTCCCTGCTATCTTTCCGGATCATGTACTCGTACAAGAAATTGGTAGCACTCAGCTTGATTCCACGGATCTCTAAGTACTTGTGAAAGCCCTTCTGAAGATTCTCATCCAGATCCCTTCGTAACAAAAGTTATGAACAATCAAATTCAAATAAAAGTTTATGTAAAACCATGATATTGACGAAAAGAAAAGGGCATAACAGCTTACGAGAAGTCTGGGCCTTCGTAGGCAATTCCATCCTCAGGAGCATCAGGAGACTTGATTGACAAGCTATCTATGTCGATCTTGTCGGAGAAAGCAGTGCAAGAAAACTCTAGGGATGGTCCATCTATTTTGGCAACACTAATAACAAGTGGAATGCTGTTCTGTGCAGGCTCCTCATCGTCCACATCGTTGTCCTCACGCTCACCAGTGACAAGATCAGGCATGCTCACCTCTACTCTAATAGTTTCACCATTGTATTCCCTTGTCAATCTTATAATTTCCTGACGAAGGTTATCCTCAATTTTGAAAGGGAACTCTGGTGGAAGCTCCTCAAGCTTGTCATGGAAAAAATACGGCAATAAAATAAAGTTATTGCATTCTGCGACTGGAATATAAAACGCATACACACCACGCCCCCAAAAAAACCCAGATGAAGTACTACTCCTTTCAAAGAGAACGTAACACTTGTGAGACCATACACTATCAAGCACATATTTCAAATGATTTTAGTTTAATTACTCATCACATGCACAACATACTCCTGGCAGAGTATTATAACAACACAAATTTTCATTCATGGAAGTTGTTTATAATTAAGGTTACCTGACAGACCCATAGCATGGAGCAAAGTTTACCATGACAAAGGGTACGATAGAGGAAGCCTTTAGTCCAGCTTTTCACATACAAACCTTAATCTTTCAAACTTTCGATGAAATATCCACCACTTACTACAAAGACCTGTTTAAATATAAAGATGCACGTATGTGAAAAGAACATGTATTCCACTTAAAACAGGAGATATAGTCCAGAGGTTTGGCAACGGTACTATTACTATTTCTCCCTGATCTCTTATGACTAATCTGACATAAAATTATAATTCCACCTGCAGTGAATTTATTCTTCACTTATTCTTCACAACATGAGAGGTTTCAAAACCATAGGCCACTGCCAAGGATAGGACATAATCCACAGTAGACACTATATTGACACAAATTCAAGTTGGTAAGAAGTTCGGCTATGTTCTATAATATTTAGTACCACATGTTGACATCTTAATAACAGGAATCACTCAACTAGATACCATAGACATCTACTGGCAACTTTGTGGCTTAGAGTACTGCATTTTGCTTTAAAAAAATGATCTCAGGCCTACACACAAAGCACATATCTTGCACTCAACACTCCAAAAATACATCAGGTGTTTCAAAGTTGATATGAATAAAAGCAACAAATCATATATATATATATATATATAGGGAAAGGGGGCTAAAATGTCTTTAGCAATCTTGGCTAAAGGTACTCACAAAAACACGATAATCGATGTTGTTTATCAACAACTATGCACATGGATATTGTCACCTATATGTTTACGTCGTGTGTGTAAAATTTGATAAACATCGGTTACACATGCGTTCGGGAATGATATAGCTTGTTTTAGTATTATTTTAAACCGTTCATTCTAATGATTTCTAGTTTAATGGATTATAGTATTGGAATGATTCTAATTTTGATTATCAGAATAAATTATTACATCTAAAGGCTGGATTGTCGAAAAACGATGTTCATCATTGTGATTCATGAGTATCTTTTAACTATCTTAACTAAAGACACTTTAACCCCATCACATTGTGAGAGGGGCTGCACCCTACAAGCTGCACACTATAGCCCCTTCATCCTATATACACACATAAATACATATATATGGTTTGAAGACTTTAACCCCATCACATTATGAGAGGGACTACACCCTACAAGCTACAGTAACGACAGCCCCTTCATCCCATGTATATATAGGGCTTGAAGAGGTAGTGTCTTTAGCATAGATAGCTAAAGGCAGTCATGAATCCCTGATGATGGACCTAAAAGCTACGTCACTCCAGCCCCTTCATTCCCTGTATATATAGGGTTTGAAAAGGTTAAAGTATCTTTAGCAAAGATAGCTAAAGACACTCATGAAACCTGATGATGGACATCGTTTTCTCAACAATCTGATCCTTAAAACGTAAACATCTACTCCAATGAAGCATGATAATAAATCTGGAATCATTTTAACACTCCAATCTTTAAAAATAGAAACCATTAGAATTAACGATTATAAAATTTTTATAAACAAGCTATATCATTCCCGAACGCACGAGTCATTGATGGCTTGCAAATTTTGCATACACATTTTAAACGTGTGGGTGATAATATCCATGGGCATAGTTGAAGATAAACGATGTCGATTATTGAGTTTTAATGAATGACTTTAGCCTTTAACCCCTTTTTTTGATATATATATAGGGTGCGTTGGGGCTGATTTAATGGAAACGTAATTACTGTCACTAATTTATAGGTTGAAAATTTTATAATACAAGTTGAAAAGTTTATATTATAAATTGAAAAGTTTATACTGTAAGTTGTTGAATATATATTATAAGATTTTAGTCAAAGAATACACTAATATATGACAGTTTACACTCGTCAACTTACAATATATATTTTTCAACTTACAGAATAAAAATAAAACTTGCAGTATTAGTGTCAGCCAGTACGCTGTCACTAATCGGCCACATATTTTCGATACATATAAAAATATATATATATATACCAATAAACATTGAAATTCCATGAAAATTAAAAAGCACAGGACAAGATATAATAGAACACATGTACCCAGAAAAATACTAAGATTACAGCAGAAATGCACTTGTTCTTCCAAACGAAGAACCAATGAGTACAACACCATAGAACACAAACACAAATCCATAACTCATAGTGTACAATTCAATCAAATTCTACAGATAAAATCAAGTTATAGAATTGCTTAAATTCAAGTTTAAACAAAGCTTCAAGCACAACACGCTACGATTACAATGAAAAAACGAAACAAGCATGGAATAAGTTGGAGATATATATATCAAGGTACAAAATTACATTTTCATTACACTCTTAATGATGACCAAGCACCTTCTTGCACAATCGGTTCAAAATGGTCAACAAACAAAGACTAGGCTTAATAAAAGGGTTTATTTATAAGCATTCATAGCCATCTACAAGGCAAACCGTTCTTAGAAAAATGAGTTAGTCCCTCCGTCCCATAATAAATGCAACACTGGTCTTTTTTGGATGTTCCATAATAATTACAACATACCCTATTTAAAAAAAAATTCTAAAAACATACAAAATCAATCAAACTTAACTACAATACACTCAGTATCTTTTCTCACAACTGTTGCAACAAACCCCACTATCACAAAAAAAATTCTTTCTTCACCAAATTCCACATAAAATTCAACACACATAATAAATGTTAATTTGTAACATTTATTATGAGATGGAGAAAGTACATAAGAAATCAAGAGGATGCTAGACTACGACATTATAAGCCAGGTACTATAACTAGACCTTAAATATTGATGAACCAGATCACATGTAAAAGGGATCAAAATCAGACACTATGCTAGCAAGGACCATATCATTGCCGAAAGGACCTTCCTTGATTGTACTTATCACCAAACATCTAATACACATTCAACAAGGTGATCATCTTTGTGAAATACATTTAATCAAAACTTAATATAGTGCCCGGCCAATGTTCTAAAAACCGTTTTCATTACTCTAGCGATTTCAAAACGAACAAGGTTTAAACGGTTTACATAGTTGATTAAGAGGATTAATCGATTTTCAGTATTTAAATATATTTAGTAACTATATATGAATAAATAAAAACAAGTAAGATTATTTTTCAAAGGTTTATACTAAATCTAAAACAAATAAAAGAATATTATGAATAATATATTTTTGTTTAGATATTGTTTTCCTTTATCAAAATTCAATAACAGAAAAATCGAAGTTATGTCTGGAAACTTCAATTTTTAATTTTTTTGAAAAATCTATTATGGTAACTTAATATTTTTTCCCAAATGTATAACGTTGTTGAAGCATCAATTATACTTTTTATTGATTAAATATTGAGTAATCGGTCAAAATGAGATTTCTTTTTTAGCTATTGAAGAGATTGTTTTTTTTTTTTTTTTTTGTTATGC